>JAMZDL010000133.1:0-83246 GCA_027579765.1 Candolleomyces efflorescens
CAGCTATTCCCATCGACCCTGCCCTCGAATCAGAAGAGTCCAGCGATACGTCAGCCATCCCATCATCTCGCACCCACAATGCCGGCAACGACAACGACGACATCGAGGTGACGCCTATCCCAGCGGAGTTGCGACGTCCGCCTAACACCCGCAACTTGTCGCCAAACAAAGGCAACAGGTCAGACTCTGAGGCGGCCAGGCCCCATGCTCACGGTTCAGGATCGATGCATTCAAATTCGATGCATTCAAATCCGTCGACTCTCCCCCAGGCCCCATCCGCTCCTGGCCCTCCACCCTTCCCGCGAGGTCGTGGCTCCAGCTTTGGCCGGGGTATTCCTGGGCGTGGTCGTGGGGCAGCCATTCGAGGTCACCAGGGTATGCCTGCTGCTCGGGCCTCTGGCCAACGACAACCCCATCATGTCCCTTATCCCGTATACACTCAGGCCCCTTACGCTGGGCATCCCTATGGCCCTACATACTTTTATACTCCACCCGTGGAAGGAGCCTACCAGACCGATGGAGGATACCCCGGTGCGGATGGTAACTTTGCCTTACAGCATCCCCCCGCCGTCCACAGCTACCATGGGTTGGAGTTCTTTCCGCCGGCCGGACATGAAGCCAGCGCCTACGACGACTCGGAGTATGATGACATGTACGTGGATGATCCGCCGGCGGGTCCGAGTGGCGGTGCCTGATGCGTCGGCTTGCGGCCTTCTTCTTCTGATTTGGACTTTTTGTTTCTTGCTGCCCCTCGCGAAAATACATAGCTTTTCTTTACCGTTTTGTACCCTGCCCCCCCCAAAAAAAATATACCATCTTGTCTTGTGCTCCATATGTGTGTGTGTGTCCTCGAGTTCCGTGGAGCTGAGTAGATCACAACTTGGGTTGGTTTCCCGTAAACATGACATGGAGGTGGAAATAGTGACGGAAATCAAAACATGAGATAGCCCTCGGATGCATAGAGGTGGACAGACATAGTGACAGCAATTGAAACATGAGATAACTTCAACAGGAACAGGAACTGACATCTTACAACTGAGCTTGGAAGTCTGCGGGATCGAGGGGATGGCTACTGTCTCGTTATGTATGGACCGACAAGTAAAAAACATGTTAAATGTATAGGAGAAAGACTACGCGATTCGGTCAGGAGAGTCCTACCTACTCCTCTCTACAAGGGATATCTGACACTGGACTGACGACTGACGTCGACACTGCACAAACGCCATGCAGCGTGGGCCAACACTGCAACAAACACTGCGAGCACCGCCGACACTGCACCGACCAGTGCGAATCGTGGGTGCGCAGTCCAGTCGATAGGCATGCAGTCCTATTCTTGCAGTGATTTATTTGGATTTGGGTGTGGGCCCTGCAGTGCAGAAAGGCCATTGAGGCCGTTTTCTTGGTTGGCGGGATGGGGCCTTTAAGGTGTTC
The DNA here is from genome assembly GCA_027579765.1 of Candolleomyces efflorescens. Classification (NCBI taxonomy): domain Eukaryota; kingdom Fungi; phylum Basidiomycota; class Agaricomycetes; order Agaricales; family Psathyrellaceae; genus Candolleomyces; species Candolleomyces efflorescens. The sequence continues at coordinate 1,432 of JAMZDL010000133.1, forward strand.
ACGTGACTCGCAAAAGTTGTCCCTGAGGTGGATATTCAAGCTTCACAAATCTCCTCAGCGGACGACGTATAGCGGAACAATACAATCAACTCACCCAAGCAAGAACGGTCGCCTTATCATTTTTGAATAAATCCTGGATCGTCTTGAGCGAGGCTCCGACAGTACAAGGAGCGGCCAAGTCTACCACTCTCGAATAGCTGAACTTGATCGCGTATGACAGACTTTGTAAGGGATAGCGCTCGATATTGGTCCTACAGCAAAATGTAGTATAAGAAGTCGCTTCTCACACCAATCTGTTTGAAGGCTTACTGATATGGGAATAGCAAACCGCCATAGCGGAATGCACGCGATACTTCTCCGCCGCGTGCGCCAATGCAAACAGCTTCTCCCCGTCCATGCTCGATATGTCAGGATACTGAGCCTTGTGCATGCACTGTAACAGCGTCTTGAGCGTCTCAGCGTCCTCAGTCAAATCCACAATTTCCGGTTGACCATTGGCGGGCTTGAGGACGCCATCTGCGGGAGGGAAGCCTTCGCTCCATTGCTCGAGGTTGGCAGTGTGAGCGCCGATATGAACTTGATCTGACGATCGGAGGATGACGTCGATTGGGAGTTGGCACTCTGAGCCGACTGGAAAGAAGGATCCATATTAGCCACGGCACTTTGGACGGTCAAGGAAGGTTGAGTGATGGAATTTGGGGGGCTTTCATTCGATGTTTGGTTTCATGGACGTACCAGGGCAGGTTGGTTCCATCGTAGGAATGGAGAGAGGGTTAAAGCACACAGCACTCGATGGGTCAGGCGTGAATATGTATTAGCAAAGCTATGCTTCGTGGTCGACACATGACTGTTGCATTACGACATTGGGCGTCTAGATTGAAGGAATGTTATACAGCCTCTAGAGACCTATTACTAGTATAATGACGACGCATCACGCCTGGCTGTACAAGGAGGAAAAAGTGGGAACTGCCTTAGCGGCCCCATCGACGCAATCAGCCCAAGGGTCGAGGCCCGTCTTGTAGCAGTAACATATATCATCAGGCGGACACTCAGAGAGCACCATGTTGAAGCAAGCACCGTCTTCCCAAGAGCCGTTGATTATGTTTTCGTGCTTACCGAACAAAGGGTTGAGAGAAAAATCTTGATCGACAACCCACTTGAGGAAGTCTGTGGGCCCTTTGAATGCACGAGCTTCAGCCAGGGTGGCGTTGAAATAGAGCGGCCAGTTCTTGAAGCATCTGCCAGGCTCGCACCGTATCACATATGGTTCATATTGAATAGAACTGGTGAACACCTTGTCCAGGACATCGAGCCAGGACTGTCTCAGGCGCAACTGAAGGGGGAGAACCCAATCATTCAGCAAGCAAAGATGGTCTTGAAGACTTTTTACGCGTACCCATGCATGTGTGGCAGCACGGTCATGACCAATATGCTTGGCGACAGTGTCGTAGCAGTCTGGGATCGTATAGGGAGCAGCTACATCTGCGACCTTGGGATAGCCGTACTTCAGAGCGTAAACCAAGCATTTGAAAGGATATTTCTGTCTCATCGTCCTGTTTTTAGAACGACGAATCAGAGTCACGGCCCCATCCATGAGCTAAACGTAGACGTACTGGCTTGACGCAATCTGGGTGTAACACACCACCATAGCTGACGGGACCCTCCACTTCTCAGCAGCATCTGCCAACGCGAATAGCTTGTTTACCTGAAGCTCTGTGATATCCGGGAGTTGGAGATTGTGCATGAAACGTAGCAACAGGGCGAGTGTCTCAGATGTCTCCTCGAAGTTTGCGGGATCGGGATGTCCAATTGAAGGAGTGATAAGGCTGGGCGGGGGGAAGCCTTCGCTGTATGCGCCGAGGTTGGCTTGATGTCCGCCAAGTAGGACGCCGTCGGAGGATTTAAGGATGATGTCGACCGGAAGGCGGCATTCGGTGCCAACTGGTAAGGAAGCGTTGGTTTCGATGAGATGAACGCTATTCGCGGAATTATGAGCCCTTGACCTACCTGGGCATCGTGCTTCAGTCATTCGAGATGATGAGCCTTTCGTTATCTCGAAGTTGGTACCTCTTTCCGGATAGAAGAAGTGGTAGAGAGGAAACGGAAGTCTATGTTCGAAATGCAGAAACAGGGATATACCTCGTGACCGACACATGACTATGATTTACGAGAATGCGCGCCTGGTAAAAAAACCTCCAGAAAGATACCTATAATGACCAATTATGCCTGCTTGTACAAGCAGTTGAAGGTAGGAATTTTCCCAACGTCATTGAAAACTGGTGTAAGCCAACCGTCGAAGCCAGTCTGGAAACAGTAACACGTGTCATCCGGATCTTCCATGAGATCTGGACTGAAGCAAGCACCGTCATTCAAAGAACCGCAGATTATCCCTTCGTGCTTCGAGAACAGGGGATAGACGGAAAACTTGTGCTCGATAACCCATCTGAGGAAGTCTCTGGGACCTCTGAAGCTAACCGCATCAGCTATTGTGGCGTCAAAGTAGAGCGGCCAGTTCTTGGCGCATCTACCCTGTCCACTCCCGTACGGGAATGGGGGCTCAAATGGACGCGACGCATCAAATATGGCGTCCAGAATATCGAGCCAAGACTGTCTGAGGCGCAGCTAACAAGGCCGATAATTATCAGGACGCCGATGAATTCCGAAATTTTGTTGCACGTACCCATGCATGCATGCCCGCACGGTCATGACCAATATACTCGGCGACGGTATCATAACGCTCTGCAATGGTATAGGGTGCAGCTAAATCTGCAACCTTGGGATAACCGTACTTCAAACCGTACAGCAAGCACTTGAGGGGGAATTTCTCTCTCATCTTCCTGTTTGTTGATGGTTGGGAGCAACGAATCATATTAGGGACCCAGCTTACCACGGCCTGAACTGAAATTGGACGTACGGGTTTGACGCAATCCGGAGATTACACACCGCCATAGCGGACAGGACCCTCCACTTCTCAGCAGCATCTGCCAATGCGAACAGCTTCTCCGCGTCAAGCTCTGCTATGTCCGGGAACTGGACCTTGTGCATGAAACGCAGCAACAAGACAAGTGTCTCAGATTTCTCCTCGAAGTCGACGACTTCGGGGAGTCCAATGGTTGGAGCGATGAGGGTGGCAGGGGGAAAGCCTTCGCTGTATGTGTCGAGATTGGCTTTATGGCCACCAATGAGGACGCCGTCGGAGGATTTGAGGATAATGTCGACCGGAAGGTGGCATTCGGTGCCAACTGGTAAGGAAGAGATGGTTTCGATGAGATATGAGCGAAATTACGAGTCCTCGACCTACCTGGGCATGGTGCTTCTGTCATTGGCCTGTCTGTATTTCGAAGCTGGTGTACCCTGCTGGATAGACGAAGTGGTAGAGAGGAGAAGGGAACGGTCTCATCTAAGAATGCAGAACATGAATGTGCCCACTGAAGCAAATTAATTCGCACGATAGACAACTACCAGAGGCGCTAGTGGACGGCGGTTCTATTAACCTATGCTTGTCGGTACAGAGATGTAAATGTAGGAATGCGTTCTATACCGTATTTGACTGACTCAGTCCAACCTACATAGCCGTTCCGGTAACACTCGCAAGTGGTTTCTTCGCCTTGGATGGACATATAAGCGAAACACGCCCCGTCCCTCGAGCCGAAAATTATGCCGAGATGCTTCGAAAACAACGGCTCTAGAGAGAATTTGTTACTGACAACCCACTTCAGGAAGCTGTTGGGGCCTCGGAAACTCGAAAGCTCAGCCATTGTAGCTTTGTAGTACTTGGGCCAATTCATACAACACGTTTGATCACTGATGCCTTGCACGCCATAGCATTCGAGCTCGTCCATATCGTAAAATTGGGATGTGTCAAACGCTCTATCCAAGATTTCGAGCCAAGCTTGCTTGAGACGGACCTGCGCCGCGATTAATGGTGAGCGAATGGTAGCTGTAGCGGTAGATGAATACACGCACCCATGCGTAAACCGCCGCACGGTCGTGCCCAATCCGAGCTTCGAAGGTGGTGAAGCTCTTGGCAATGAGGTAGGGTGCCGCCAGATCTCCCACTTTGGGGTATCCGTACTTTAAGGAATAGATTAAGCACTCGAAAGGATGGTGCTCGATCAGTGAACTGATGATGGTGAGGTTGTGGAGCACGACAAATGAGCAAACAGTGGTTAAGAAAGAAAAAATAGAACACACCGGTTGGAAAGAATATGCGCATTGCAGACCGCCATCGCTGACAGAACCCTCCATTTTTCGGCAGCATCCGCAAGAGAAAGCAGCTCTGTCCATGTGAGCTCGGAGAGGTCGGGGTATTGGACCTTGTGCATAAAGCGCAGTAGGCAGGTCAGCGTCACTGACGTTTCGTCGAAATCGACGACCTCTGGGGCACCGAGCTGAGTTAATATGAGGCTAGTGGGAGGGAATCCTTCGCTATATGTGTCAAGATTTTCTCTATGCCCTCCAAAGAGAGTGCCATCGGAGGACTTGAGGATGATATCGACCGGGAGTTGGCACTCGGACCCGACTGCGAAAAAAAATGCAGATAAGACACGACTCACGAGGGGTAATAGCTGTGATTGTTGGACTGCACCTGGACAGGAAACTCGCTTCATTTTGACAAGTTATCTTCAGGATGACTGACTGAAGCTCGGCACCCTGCTACGCCAGTGGCTGGTTGAAAGAAGAAAGAGCAGTCGACCAAACGTGACGACGGGCCGCCATGACCACCTCCTGATCGGACCTGGAGGATGAGCACGGATCAATCGGCAACTAGAATCGGATGCGAATATATCCGTCAGCGATTCCTCGCTCATTTGCAGACGTCTCGCAACTTAACTCGAGCGGAGAGCAAAGGGTATTGTCGAGTGCTCCTAAGCCCTGTTCGTACTTCTACAAGCAAATTCATACGGTATACCAAAGCGCCCTAATTCTCCAAGGCAAGTCGTAAAGATTAACGAAATGATCAAGGCTTGAATAACAAGGATATATTATATGCGGCGGGGCGAGCAATAGGGCTAGGATAGATCAAATCGATAACTGCGGGAAGCCGGTTCAGATTAATCCTTCTGCGATCTCCTCTGGCCAGATCTGTTCCAGAAGAGAACCTGATCTGTCGATAGGAACCAGGTGACGAGAGTCAGCACAGGAAATGTATCATCGAAAAAACATAACTGGCGCTCACCCAGAACGGAAGATAGCATTGGCAATCTTATATTTCCTCCCATGTGTGGCTGTAGTGTCTTCAACTACCTTGCAGAGAATAAAGATGGCATTGTGCCCCCCGTTTCTGAAGGCTCCTTCGATGAGGTAGACCTCATTGGGCTTCGCTCGTGCTTCATCCATGAGGTGGCCCACTCGTGAGTCCCAGTCTCCATTGAGATGGCGTCCAATCTTGTCGTTATAGGATTCCAGTGAATAGGCCAGTTTCGTCATTGCACACCTGAATGTGACTCGAGCGTCGAGAATCAGAATTGTGGGCCTATCGAACGGCCCAAGAGTCCTGGTGATATCTTCTTCCCATTCGGGGAGTGTGGGGATAAGGTCGTTCACGCAGGCTTCAATGTATGCCAGGTGCGAGCGTTTGGCTGACTCGCACGTCTTCACACCGAGTTTGCAGCCTGTGATTGCCGTATCAAGGGTAAGAAGCTTTTCAAATCTCAAAGATAAAAAGTACCCACGCTCGCTCGATCCAGCCTTTTTTTCTAACAAGGCACACTCCTTCGAGTGGAATTCGTCCCAGTCTTCACGCTGACACGCCACTGAGCAGTAAGTGACTGCGCTGCAACCTCCACAGGTCTTCGGAGGAAGTGTGGGATCGAACGATGGTGATTGATCGTCGTGCTAACGATGCAAAATGTCAGTATATCTTGTCTGTGAGGACGAAAGCCGATGCACCCACCATGAGATTGCTACACATGTGAAAACTAAACTCTGTTTTCGCAGGATACGTGATTTTACAGCTGCCTATGGCCAGTGACAAGTCATGCAATATCTCCTTGTCTGGCGATTCATTCACAGCATTGAGTTCACCTGAGAGGTCTTTGATTGGCACGACAGCGAAAGTACGCATGACCTGGGTGACTGGAAGGAAGTCCGCCACGAAAAGTATCACTTCGTCGAGAACTCTTCGTTTTGCAGAGCTGAGACGCAACCAACACTTGAGCGCAGCGCGATGTAGTCCTGCTTCCATTGCTCGGGCAAGATCCAATGACGGGTTTTTCACCTCCCGAATCAAAGACACTAGCACGACTGACGCCGAGGCGAACTCCGTCCAAAACATCTCGCCACACTCTCGGATTCCGATCTCCACATTCTTACTCTCGGACAGCGCATATAGAGCACTCGCGAAGTTGGTAGCACAATGCCGCCGAGAGAAAGAAGAGGATAACAGAGGGTCCTTCGAAAGCTCTTGAACAATGGCCAAGAGGCGATGTATGGTCCTGATTACAGAGATCAAGGCCATCGAGTCAATCCCGGCGTAATCGTGTTTCTTAGCTAGTTGTCCAGCTCGCATCGATAGCGCTGCGACAAACTCGTGCTTTACGTCTCGATTGATTGAGAGTCTGGAGATTAAAACCTCCTTTGCAGCTGCACATCCAACGATATTGCTGCCAAGCAGGCCTACAATGCTGCACCCTCGATCAGCAGAACCGTCGTAATAGTAATGCCCGGAGGGACAATGGGTGGCGAAGAGCTGCAAAAGGACGTCGCATGTGCGTGGCATGGAGACGAGCTCTTGTCTGTACACACATTCGTTGGCGTCCTGAAGGACACCAGCCATCATTCTCGCGCAGATCATCGTGACAGCCCTAGGCCTGTTGGTGAAGTTCGCGTCTTTGAGAAGGAACTTGACCCATTCAAGGACATGAGGCCAGCTCTCGATGAGCTTTCCATAGCACCGATCTTTGAAGGGCCCACGGGACTCGGGCGTCACAAACTCGGGTAGAAAGCACATAAAGATCGATCCGAGGAGATAGAGTGCTGCCAATGCACGAATCACCGCCGGTGCGCCATTGGCGGGGCTAGTGAGCTTCCTGTCGACAACGGGAGAGCTCAAGACGCGCAGGAGGGCGTCCACGGCTTGACTATCTTCGGCCTGGTTGATGTATTTTGACAACGATGGGATGTCTTCATTTACACCTAACGATTGGCGGATAGCCTGCCAAAGCGAGGAAAAAGTCTAGGGTCAGAACGGAGAGAGATACTTCAAAACGTAAGTTTGGCTGGGCTAACCTCGAAAGTCTTTCTCGATTCGAACCCAAGTTCGAGTGAGGAGAGATTTTTAATACAGGTTGAGAAGCGTTCTCTCAGAGAGCAATCGCACATGGCTAAGCGGATGTCGAACACGATGAGCTGATTGAGGGAGAGACTATGCTGGACCCACCCCGTCATCGTATATTTATACCCTTGGCCCGCCGCGATAACATAAGATCGGCTGTGCCACGTATGGGGCTTGGAGGACAATGTAGGTGAGGGTCCAAGCACAGTGTGATGGCTCGGCACTGGCTTTTCTCCTCAGTCAGCCAGATTGCCACTCGGCAACTCATCGATCTTTGGTGATCAAAGCACTCACCTTGCTTGCGAGTTGCGTGTCGAAACAGATACCGCGTATCCAACGAAGACAATGAGCACGTTGTAGAGCAGCGGAAGGAACCTCTTCCTGAGGTTGGCGCGCTTGGATTACCTGCATTTTTGCCACCGACGTAGCTCGTGTGGGACTTGTACCCGCTCTTCAATCAAGTAATGTACGGTGATTCCGTAGGCTCATTGTCAGGAGGAAGAAATGTTCTGATTTCCTTGCCGGTGAAGGTAAAAACGACAATAAGTCAAGTAGGTGTGAGATAGATCAATGGGCGACAATAGTCATCCAAGAATAGACTTCATCGGGCGGATCAATATACGTTGTAGTCGTAAAATAATATCCGTGCCTCCTCTCATTCATGATTACGGAGCCACAGGAACGCTCTGGACCTCCTTCAAAGAAGGTGGTAGATTGTCGTAAATGGGGCACAATTGGTTCCAGGCCTCTGTGTAAAGTATTAGTACGATGGTTCAAACACAAGGCCAGAGAACGAACCTGGGACCGGGTTCTCGATTGAGGTAGACTCCGTGTCTTCGGCAAAGACAATAGCGAGCCCAGCAGTAAGATGGAACTCAATGTGGCTGGAGGTAAATGGATTGCTCTCGTTAGAGCTGGCCATCCTCCCAACGAACAAACACTCACCAATGGAAGAACCAAGGCCCTGGGTTATCAGTGGTGAAGCGAATTGTGACCTCATCGCTATTTGCACCAAGATTGACTACATCCCGGCGCACAGGGTCATCATAGTTGTCGGCAGTACTACCCGCGCTTCGAATCACACTGAATGCGTGCTGTAGAGAATTCAGAATGAGGATACCCAGTCTTGAGAGAAAGGGACAGTTGTACGTACCCCATGCATATGGAAAGGATGCTAGAGATGTAGAGGTCAGCTACATGCTCAAACATAACGATAGATTTGGATGACTCACAGGCCCAGCAGCGTTGAGACCCGGGAAGGTGACCTCGACCACCTTGTTGCGAGGGAGGGTATAGACTGAACCGGCTGGTAAGAGATCCTGAGGAGTACGAGCACCACTCATGATCTGGAGGAGAATAGGGACTGAAGGAGGGTCGTACGAGGTCCCGTTGATCAAGAATTTCCCGCCAGCGCCGAGTGCCATGTTAAAACGCAGGTTCACATCTGCAGCCCCACGCCCAGGTGTCCCAGGAGCAGCCTTATTCTCGAGAGGGTGCAGGTCGGTCTCCTTGAGAAGGAGAGGTGTACTGGGCTGAGCAGTTGTCGGTTCCGCTGGTGCTATTCCCGCGTAGCGAAGGATGGCCGAGTTGACTCCGCCAGTGAAGGTATTGGCAAGGCCGTTTCTGCCGACGTTGGGGCGTGCTCGCACCCAGTAGTTACCAGGGTCCTGGTTGGCGTGAAGGACGAAAGAATACCGTTGTCCTTCGAACACACTTTCAGAAAGACCGTCACAATGCAGTACAATTCGGAGTCTTACCAGCGAAAATCTGGATTTGGTCAACTTCGAAAGGTACGGTCGATTGACCGTCCGCCTCGATGACAAGTAGCTTGTGATTGTCAATCGAGAACAGATAGTTCGGATCGCAAGAAAGGGAAACCAGACGAATGCGATACTTCTTGTCTGCCTCTACGTTGACGATTGAGAGTGGAATGGTCTTATCGCCGTTTACGGAGCGACCTTTGCCATTGATTAGTGTGGCGTCCGAAACTGCTGGGAGTGGGAGGGACGGGGCTTGGGTGTGATACCTTGTGCACTGTTAGCCATACTCGGAGGGTTAATGACGATTCAACATACCAGTCGGCGAGAGTTATAATAGTGTTCTCTGTATACACGTCAACTTCCTATTTAGAGAGGATTTAGATGAATAGAGAACTTGCCGTCGTCTATCTCATATAAGGATTTATGAGGATCGTTAGGATCATAAATAACCATGGGGCCTCTCAACCCGTCGCAGTATTGTGTTCCGAAATGAGAATGGTACCAGAACGTCCCGGCATGATCTCCAGAACCAAAGGTATACCTGAACGAGTTGTCCGGAGAAATGGGACATTGACTAACGCTCTCAGCGCCGTCTGCCCAAGTGGTACCTTTCTGGAAGAGACCATGCCAATGCTATGATGCGGGTCGAAAGTCAGACCTGTACACTTTATATCAGAGAGACGCGACTCACGATACTTGTACTGCGTAACATGGTCGGATTGTCTAAGTTGTTGACGACGTTCAAATCGAACGAATCGCCCTGGAGAACTTGAGTTAGCACGCTGGAAAATATCTAGATGCAAGCCACAAACCTTATTGCCCTTAATGAGGGGACCCGGATGTACACCGTTGACGCCGATAACGCTGGAGTTTGTCTTCAGCACGAGTCTGTCCATAGCTGAGAAAGCTGTGACTCACGGTCTGTCGAAGCCATCGGGGGCAACATTAATATTGGACACAGTAATGGTGTCGGATGGGTTGATAACCTGACCCCAGGCCAGTTGGGGAGAGAGAGAGACCATCAAGAGAGCGTATGAAAGGAGACTCTCGAACATGTTCAAAATGAAGGGTATTAGGCGCAGATTAAGCGAGGATTGAAGTAGAGCTGTCAACGAGGTCGAAAAAGGTTAAAGTGTAGGGAACATGAGAAGGCGAGCTAGCCCACCTTTTATACCCGAACAACGCTCCTTCACTGCACAAGAGCCGATATAGGTCTGTGTGCAAGGGGTAAACCAACTGAAACGCGCAGAGCGCTATGCCGACAGACTTGAAGACGGACAGCAGTTGGTAGTGATCACTTTCAAGGTCCTAATAGAGCGGCGTCTCGTTATTGAACTCGTGGCTGCATACAGGATGCCGGAAGCGCAGCGGTGGCCTCTATGGTTTGAATCCGCTCCTCCGTTCGGGAGTGATTCAGACGCCAGTAGTAGCGGATGTTACTTGCCGACGTCGCTAGGAAGCGTTGCGGGGAGGACCAGCCGTGTTAGAGTTCAGGATGTGTTGTCGAGTTTCATGCAGACTCTGCCGTACAATGAAGAGTTCCTGAAAGCGAAGGTATCTTTGCCCCAGGCATAGAAAGCCTGTGAGTCAAATTGACAGCCAGTCGCAGGAGCAATGCTCTTTCAGGTCCCCATGAAGCTCAAGAACGCTGCCACATAGCCAGTGCCGATCTCGTCGGTATATAGGACCACGTCCGTCTCCGACTCTAGAGAGACTGGTAGGAGATGTACAGCATGCAATACGAATCTTTCCATCGAGGCTGAGCCATCTCTGAGCACAATAGATCAGTGCTGCTCCGCCGATACAGTTGCTATTCCATGTGGGAATTGGCCCAAATGAGAAAATTACAACGATGCAGGTAGGAGAGCTAACGTCCGCCTTACGTAGCGCCCGAGCGCCCAGACTACGGACCATGATTGTAGAGAAGCCTCTCAAGCAGACCTCTGGCCATGAAACTGGGGTTTGAAGCTGGTCCAGGTGCGGAGATCGTCCTAGCATTCGGGTATCGGCTGGGCAAGCGGGTGTACTAGAACTTGGAAGGCAATTGCGCGGATCGAAATGAGCTTGAACATTCAAGCTTCAAGCCTCGAACGGAGTCTAGGTGCAGTTCTGTGAGTGGAATTACGTTGATTAGATTGGCTGTGCCGAAACTGAGGCAAAACCGCGGAGAAATGACTATGGCTTGGGGAGCAAAATGCAAATGTTCACGTACTAGGAATGTAGTTTGAGCTTATCAGAGCTGCGCGCTATGCCCTGGGAGTTATCTTACGCATCTCTCAAGACACGGAATGTCAGCCTTTCTTTGATGAAACGCAACGATGACCTAGTAATCTGCCTCTCCTATCACTTTTGAACCAAAGGCTCCTTGGGCGCGTCCACGAGATGATCCGATGCGGTGACCGTTTTCCGGGGGAGATGATGCTGCGAAACCCGAAGAGCCCATGTCGAGGGGAGTGGTGGGATAAGGGCGTAGAAAACATTCCTCCCCCCGTCGTGTGAAGGAAAGAGCAACCAAGGTTGGGCTCTCTGACCTGACGTGTACGAGTGATGCCATCGAACATTACTTTCTCACCCTTGCCGGAGCCGTTGAAGTGGTCACAAAATTTGGGCAAAGTTATCCCTCAGATGCCACAACGACGTTGAGGGATTGAGCATATGGTGGACTATAATACTCGTATCAGAGTGTATCAGGTAGTTAGACTTCTCCTTATCCTATCCAGTCGTGGCCTAAGGCGAAGGAAGAAGGAAGAGCCAAAAATAACTTGCCCATCGGTTAACGTTGTCCGTCGTCCGTGAGGATGGCCAAACCAGTCTGACACACGTCGAAGAGAGACTAAGGAAAGACACACAGTGCTCTGGAGCCCCCAAAATGAGATTTCCGTGCCTCTCCAATGGAAAATAGTATAAATTTTGAAAGGCAGGCGGGTTGAGGTGCCTCATCCGTCATCATTTCAAGCTTTCAAACAGCAGTGACCCTCGAGTTTATCATGGCCACCCCGATCAAAGTCGGTTTTATTGGACTCTCGAACCACGGGTGGGCGTCGTATGCTCTCACTCCATCTATCACCCAATCTACATCTCTTCGAGAGACTTTCAATCTCCAGGCGGTGTCCACGACGTCGAAGGCCTCAGCCCAAGAAACGGCAAAGAAGTGGGGCAAAATTGTAGGGCATGCCATCGAACACTATCACACAGATGATGCGACACGTAGTATCGCGGAGGACACCAACCTGGACATGGTAGTCGTTTCTGTCAACACCATGAGACAGAGGAGCGCCTTACTTCCCGTTATCGAGGCGGGGAAGGATTTCTTCGTCGAATGGCCAGCAGGTCGTGGCCTCTCCGAGACATTGGAGATTGCCGATGCTGCGAAGAAGCGTGGGGTGAGGACTATGGTCGGGCTCCAGGGGCGACAGTCCTTCGTTATTCGAAAGGTATGCATCGGAGCACTTTCACGACATTACTCCATGGCTCACATCGATGTACAGGTAAAGAACCTTATCAAGGAAGACGCAATTGGCAAGGTTCTGTCAACTAGCGTTGTAAGGACCCACTTTTCAGCAACAAGGTTCAGGGTTGACGTGTATTAGGTTGCGACATTTCCTTCTGAAGCAGGGTTCTGGGCTCCAGAGACGAATCAGGATAGAAAATATGTCATGGACAAAGAAAACGGTGAGTCGAGTAAATCTTGCTGATTTGAGGAAAAGATACCAACACAACTTCACCAATTGACCGCTCAGATCTTAATCTGCTTACGGTTCCAATGGCTCATCAACTCGAGACCTTGACCCACATCCTTGGTCCATTTACGAGTGTCTCAGCGACAGGTGTGACAAACTACCCTACCAGCACCATCGTCTCCGCTCCAGGTGTTCCGGTACCCGGCGAAGCTCCTCGGCCATCCATCTTCCCTGATCACATTTCCGTCACCGGTACTCTCGCTTCAGGTGTTCTTGCCAACATGGTCTGGCGCTCCGGCATGAAGACCGTTCCAGGTCGACGAACCCTTCTATGGGAAATCGACGGCGTAGATGGTTCCATTCGCATGGAGAGCTTCAAGACCATGGGAGCATTCATGGCGACATTCGACGATCCGGATCTGTATTTGAACGGCGAGAAGGTTGACGTGGAGGGTGAGCAGGGTGTTGCTGGACGTTTGGGTGACGCGTGGGTGGAATATGCCAAAGGACCTGAAGGAAATCATGCTACTATTGACGACGCTATCGAGTTGAAAATACTGTTGGAAGCGATTGGTAAGGCCCTAGAGACGGGGGAGAGGGTGCCAGTTGACGCGAAGTTCTAAGTAGATTCTAAAGATTCAAAATCCCGTGTACACCAAGATGTCGAAGGAGTCGATCACAAACAGGGATATGTATTCTCAAAGTACGTTCCGTATTAGGAGACTATCCAATAACCCCGGTCTGAATTCCTTGCCCCTAAGCGCAAAACATGTTGAGGGAGCAGGCCTTTGAAGGTTCTCATGGCACCCAACGCCTTCCCCACTGCCTCCTCCCAAGCGTCGACACGCTTTTTGCACAACTGGCAGTCACCAAGTAGCTCCCGAGACTCGAGTGAGCTCCACCGGCCATCGAGGGTGTCCGCGATGCCCCTGTGAGCTACGACCCGAGCAAGAGCGAACGTCGTGCGGGGGAGTCCGGCCAATATCGAGTCAGTATAAGGATCCCACGCCCCACAGTTATGAACTCTATCTTTGGAGTTGACGTGCGGCTTCGGGACTACGAGGATTGCTTCTGCGAGACGAAGATAGTGGTCGCGAAACTCAAACTATTGGAAACGCCTCAGCGTCTGGATCGTGTAACAAGATGAGATGGATACTCACCCAAGCTAACAGCATCGCTTGGGGAATTTCTGCCTTGCGAAGGACCTCTCCAACGGAGTGTTGCACGGTGGCATTTCCATTGATCGGAGGAGGTTTGAGGCTCTCCGCGACGACATAGGGGGCAGCGATGCCAGCAAGATGACTGAGCTCGTTCTTTGTTGCATAAGCGAAAGCTTCGATGGGCATTTCTTTCACCCTTGCTCTGTTCAGGCGATCTATTAGTCCCAAAGAATAGGAGAGCGTGATTGGGAAGAACGGACTCGAGCGTCAACTGACAGAATGCCACCAGGTTCGGCAACAAGTACTTTTGGGCCGCTTGAGCCAGACTGACGAGTTCCTTCGCATTGAGTTGGTGTAAAATCTCCACAGGCGGCCCCCCCAGCTCGTTCGAGTGCATGAAAATAAATATCAGTCGTAGCGTCGTCCCATCTTCTCCTGAAAGTTCCACCGGTTCCGTGATCGTCACATCTTCAGGTTTTGGGAAAGCGTCGCTCTGCCCTGCAAACATAGCTGCATGCCCGCCAAGTTTAACGTCTTCTGTGTGACGCTGATACGTTTCTGGGTGTTGTTTGGATCGAAAAGTCACATCGACGGGGAGGGTGCATCGCGGTCCAACTGAACGTTGAAAGTATGTGCATCCGAGTCAAAGAGGCTGCGTGCACATGATGAATGTCAGGACTTACCGGGGCACTGATTGTCGCCATATTTCTTCAGCTGGTATGGTAAACCGAACCCACCGGGAGTGCCAAATTCCATGGTTTTGCGGTGCGATAGGGTGAAAATCGTTGCGACTCGGTCGGCCGCCATCTTGCCGAAGTCCATATGTCGCAGCTTTGTTTGTCCTCCAAGCTATTGCCATACACACAGACTCAGAAGCGATCAATGACATCATCACTGCCAGAGTGTTCCCTCCGCATCCATGCGATCTCAATGGTTCATCCCTATCCTCGTCTGCTTCGTAGCTTTCGTCGCCTTTCTTGACTTTAAGATCCTGCCAGACTTTCTCACCTGCTGGAACATTGCATTGCTAGACGATTGCGCCATGAAACCTTCTACAGGCTCAAGCAGCACCGCCGGCGCCGCAGCAGATTGGCTTCAGAGCCAGTTCAACACGCTATACGGGTGTTCGACTAGTGAAAGCTCAAGCTTTGCATCAACATTTGGCACTGTGTTTTCTTCCGACGCGAAGATCTCCAGAAATCATGAAGATATATCGTTGAGCTCGTTCGGGGAGCAGCTTGAGGAATCGCAGTTTGCTGTACAAGGCGTGGAGATCGATTGGGGAGATATTTTTGAGGAAAAGGGACCAGGGAACACCGTGCGTTTCAACCTTTATCGGGCCTGACTCTCGGTAACAACGTGTTCTACAACCAGATGATCGTTGCGGGCCTATTTGTTGTCAAACGATACCTCAAGTTCAAGATTAGGGTAGGGCCTGCGGAGAGAGTCCAGTCCAATTCGTTCAGTGCTAAGTAAGATTTGCGTTCCTCGCCTCTTCCAAATTACCTTGTTTTGTTCCTTCGATGAATCACTCATCCGTTTCTCGATCTAGACTCCAAGAAACCGGGCACGAGGGCCAAGGAGCCTACCAGGTCGTAGAGCTTCTTTTGAGTTCGGCGGAAAAGGCAGCTCCCGTTCAGCTTCAAGGCATTCCAGGGGGATTATGAGACTTCTTGTTCACTGGAGTCTATCATTTGTGGACTGCACCTCGCTTATAAGTAGTCGATAGCGAAATGAATACGAAAGTTTGATCAATAAAGCTCCGTGATGGAGTCTTTCCGTTTCTGTTCGGTTCCCCGGGAGAAAAGCATCACCTATCACCGAACAAGGACGTCAACTTCGCAGACCGGTCTTCCGTGCGGAATTTCTGTACACAGCTTCTGTCTTCCCCCTCTCATTCGTTGACCCCGCTCTTACTGGCTGAAATTCTACACAGAAGAACAAGTGAATAGATGTAACAGACAGTGGAAAAGGTGAGAGCTTGCTTCATCTCCTTTCATGCCTGAGTCATGGATCCAATTCCAAACCAATTCCAAGGTAACCCGAGGTCGAGCTTAGGCAGAGCGAATCATACCGTATACGAGAATTGTCAACAGCGCCGACTTCCTGGTACCATCGTGTTCGGTTCTTTGCCCTTACACTCGGTGACGCCTCTCAGCCGGCCATTCGTTTCAACTTCCGTTACGTCTGAGCGTCCGCTTGATATGCATCTCCCGCAAATACCCTAATGTGCCAATTGTGCGGCTGGTGAATTCACGTACACTGCTTCAGCATGAGAGTCGAGTATCCCTTTACTGGCTGAAGGTCAGCCTACCATTCCGTCGATCATCATTGGTTGGGCTCGGCACAGCCTGTCATTTGTGATATGCGCTCATCTTGGCAGCGGAGAACCTGGTTCGACGACACAGGTCTCCGGTGCTCATATTCATCCTAGGTGCCCAGTAAACTTTGTGAATGATACACCTAACCTCCACCAATCGGGGGTTTGCTTCAAGGCTTGGAGATAACGCTATTCATTTGACGAAAATAACTACAACAGCTGTCCTGGTCTTGAGGACAAGCGTCATGGCCGAGTGACAGGATGCATTCATATCCTTCCGGGAATCAGGGTCTTGGGGCCATATAAAGTCTTTGCAGCCCCGTCCTCCTTCTGTCGAGCCACATTCCATCTTGATCGTACCCAAGGTAGCTATGGCGAGCGTCAGTCACACATTGCAGCCTAGTGCAACCTCTACGACAGAGACGATCGTCGAAAGGCGGGACATCTCCACTCATAAAGCTCAGGCACTCCCTCCCGTCATACCAGCTGCGCATCAGACCAGGACCCTGGTTCTTTGCTTCGATGGGACTGGAGACCAGTTTGATGCCGACAACTCTAATGTCGTCCAGTTCGTTTCGTTGCTAAAGAAGGATGACCGCTCCAAGCAACTTGTATACTATCAAGTACGTGGATGTCGCATACTCCATACAATGAGAGCTGATCTTCCTGATAGACTGGGATTGGGACGTATACGGGAGCTGCTCGTACCGTCAGCCCATTCATGTCCCAGATCCGCAAGGTAGAGAAGATGGCTTTGATCTGCGGTCACTTCCTGGCTGATAGCATCGTCTAGATCATCGACACGATGTTCGCGGGGAGCATTGATGCTCATATCATGGGTCAGTCGGTCGCAACCCTCTTCATTCTACATCTCTGACCCCGGAGCTCTGAGCAGGTGGCTACAAGTTCTTAATGCAGAATTGTGAGTTGATGTTACGGAATTGCTCGCAACCTCCGACTTATACGGTCATCATCGAAAGACTCCGCCGGCGACAAAATCTGTATATTTGGTCCGTTCATACTTCGTTCTCCCAGCATCACTTCGGAAGCTCATGTTCTCCGTAGGCTTCTCGCGCGGTGCATACACTGCTCGATGGTGAGACCCCGAGCCCGTATCAGATATCATGGATCATGTTACTAAGACTGAATTGTGATCAGCCTCGCAGGTATGCTTCACAAAGTCGGTCTGTTGCCTCCAAGCAACGCAGAGCAGATTCCCTTCGCCTACACTATGTATCTGAACACCGACGGCACCGGATGGGAGCAATCGAACGAGTTCAAGAGGGCGTTCTCGATCAACGTTGATGTTGAGTTTTTGGGTGTTTGGTGAGTGACGGAATTTGGCATCGAGCTTTGGAAATAGAGTGGCTCAGATCGCCAATTATGCTAGGGACACGGTCGGTTCCATCGGATTCAAACCGGAGGGCCTCCCATTCGCTACCTCCAACACCTTCATCCGTACCTACCGACACGCTGTATCCCTCGACGAACGTCGCGCCAAATTCCAAGCCAATCTTTGGAACAAGCCGACCGCTGAAGAGGCAAAGCTTGGACTTCCCGACCCTAACGTTCGCCCTGGACCAAAGGCTCTCAACCATGATGGAAGCGAGAAGCCTGAGACAGATATTGAGGAAGTTTGGTTTTCTGGGTGTCATTGTGGTGCGTCCTAAATCGGCCATTTCCTTCACGCTCCTCTCATTCCTCTTAGATGTTGGTGGAGGCTCCGTCAGCAACCGGACACGCCACTCTCTCGCCAGAATCCCTCTTCGCTGGATGGTGAGAGAGATCTTCAAAGCCAACGCCGGTATCCTCTTCCTCACAGACCGGGTGTACGAAATCGGTTTGGACCCTTCGACCGTCTATCCGGTTGTTCTCGACCGACCGGACCCTGAGCCCGTCGGGGACAACAAAATTCGTGAGCCACCGGTAGAGGCGAAGCCCATCAGACCTTCCATGTACAGACCATGGAAAAAGGTCAGCATCAGCGAGGTTTCTGATCCGCCACTTACTGGGCCTGCCGCCATGCCCAACTCGGAAGAGCACGAAGAGTTGATGGACGCGCTCTCGCCAGTGTACGACCAGATGAGCATCAAGAAAGGGTGGTGGTTCCTCGAGATGATTCCTCTGCCACTCAGGCGACAATGGGATGGTTTAACTTGGTCGACACGACTTTGGTGAGTGAATGGCCCCCAATCCCCTCGATATAGTTCATTTGTTCAACTCAATTTCGTTTAAAAGGTGGAACTTTGGTCGACCTCGTGCTGTCAAATGGTCTCCGGAAGAGTTGTTGAAGGTTCACAGGAGTGTAAAGATGAGGATGGAGGCAGAGTACGCCGATGAGTACAAGCGAAGGTCCGGGAAGTACCAGCCTCGAGTGAAGTTCCAGGCGGAACCAGAGTGGGTTGAATGAGCATTTGTACAGTATGATCACGCAAGTCGTCTATGCCTTCGTATGTATATATCTTCTGCTTCACCTGGCCCTTGAAAATCGCCTCTATGGTTGATATGTGTACGATGACGTCCAAGTTGTAGTCGGTAGCGGTAACGACCTTGATAAAAGGTCGTCAGAAGTAGCGGGGTTTAACTGTGGTTAAAACGATCGATCGAAGACAACTGGGAAGTTGTTTCTTCCACGAGATATTTCCCCCTTCTCTAGGTCTTGACTCCTACTGTGAGAAGTGGGTTTTACTTTGAATGTTAAGGTTTGATTAATCGTGACAAAAAGGTGGCCTGGAGCTCGGACTCACGTATCCAAGAGTATCCTTGATGTTGGCTGATTCGCCGATCATGGCAACTTTCCAGTGTTCTATTGCCTTCAAACGGGTTTCAAGCGACGATTTGGCGTACGTGACGCAAACGACGAGCTTTATGCTGGCTCTTACTGAACGATAGTGTTGGATTCCATTGTAGAGCGTATACATTGCATTCGCCCTCTTCATCCGCTAATTCAACAGTCTGCAGTTTTGACAAGCTCTGGATTGACGGTTTGTAGGGCTTTCCAAGCACTCATGAAGCACATACCCAGAATCTTCTTTGTGTCGTCGGAATCGTTGTTTGACCTTTTCATTCACAAAGGAATAATCAAAGAATAATCAGTCGAGTACACGTTAGAGAGCTGAATAAATGAGCTTCATTGGGCGGGGACTTCGAGGCCTTACTGACCTGTTCAGTCGTCGTCACAAATCTTCAAGTTGATGGTCCGACTGGCAGCGGCGCTCGGGGTATTGTAACCCGAGCTCCGAAGGAGTGATTGCGTGCAAGCTTAATCGCCACTCCCCGGCACCAAGCGCGTCTGGACAGACTCCAATCAGGTGCTTGAGCAATGAAAGGTCACGGTCCGCAAGGAACGACGGCCTCAGGTGTTGAGTCGCACCCGACGGATCGAGTCAGTCAAACTGCAACCACGAGGTTACCGCGAAATACCGACCCCCGAATGGGAGCGTTACAATGTATCACAAAGGACTCTATTGATGCATAATCCCTGATAACCTGTGCGCAGTCGTAAAGCTTTGAAAAATACCGGTCTCAGCCTTTGGCGAAGGAAGAGCTCAGGTAGCTCAGTCGGGTGTTGCCGTAACCTTCCCTCTCGGTATTTCAAACTTTCAATCGGCACCAATAAGAGTATTGCCTCCACGACAATTCCATGGTTTTCGCTTTGACAATACCGCATCCAAATGGCATCCCTTCAACCTGCTCTCTCCTATGTGAATACTCTCCCAGACTCTCAGAGAGCTTTCGCAGATCTTCGAAGTTTCGATGACGCTATTCCGCCCCGATTCTCGACACATCACGGTGCAACGTTAAGCTTACTTGGAGCTGAATTCCCCATTCCGCGATCTAAGAATGTGCGCCATTAGCTCATAAGGTACGACCACCAAATGTTCTAATTATGCAGATGCTTGAGGTCCTGGAAGGGATACCCCTACAATGCTATGTGTGCTGAGCAATACAGTGTTTCGGGCATCTAGAAATCCGAGTCCAGCCCTCGCCTGGGGTTTTCTCTCTACATGTAAACACTCTGCAAGGAGGGGTGGTGTGGTAATTTTTCTCGTCATTTGAACGCCGGGGTGCGTGTTCCCCGCTTTCAGGAATAAATCATAGTGCAATGGGTGTATTTTTCCAGACAGCATTATCACTGAGGGCCCATAATTCTGGTCGACTTCCGTCTTCACTGGATCTAAAAAGTTGCAAACCCGTTTATCGTATAGAGGTGGGCCATTGAATTTGCTCTGCTCCATATTTTTTACACCGCGTGGTGCGGTGAAACCTGATACATTTTCTTCTGTAATTGCCTCAATCTGCTTCAACTTCAAACGGGTTTGCCTCGTCTGCTCACAGGAATGAGGCTTTCAAATACGTTTCGGTGGATCTTGTTCCCCTTCAAGAAAAGATTGAGCTGTATAAAATGAGGTCAGCTACTGTGAAATGCTTCACCGCTAATCATCTCTACCTCCAGCCTTCTGAGATGCACCTCACCGCAATTGTGCCTCTTGTAGTCGGCCTTCTCGGCCGTCCTATGTTGACGCTCGGAGCTACGACAGTGTCGACCATTGGACCGACGAGTACTATGACTGTCTCCAACGTTCCTATTCAGCCTGATGGATTTCCAAGACCGTAAGACCCTTGTTGAAATACGCTACCAGCCCTGACATCATCCACCAGCGCTGCGGTTGTGAATGGCATCCATCCAGGCCCTTTGATAGTTGCTCAGAAGGTTCGTTCACGGAGATGCTACGGACAAAATTGACTGACCGAGTACCCTCTATTCTATTCTAGGGAGACGCTTTCGATATCGAAGTTACTAATGACCTGACAGACCCAGCCCTGACTTTGGATACCAGTATTGTAAGTTTTTCCTTGTATTCGGTCATTGAAGACAAATGGCTGACTTCCCTCGAACTATGTACGTAGCACTGGCACGGAATCTTCCAGCGAGGAACGACTTGGGCGGATGGGCCGGAAGGCGTAAGCCAATGCCCAATCCCCCCCAACGGGACCTCATTCCGCTACAAATTCTCGGCCAACGAGCAAGCCGGTTCTTTCTGGTATCATTCACACTTTGGTTAGCTTTCTGCTGAACTTCCACTCGCCAATTGGCGCTGATATGCCACCTCAGGGAATCAGTACTGCGATGGAGTACGAGGACCAATCGTCATCTACGACAGCGAGGACCCTCATCGAGGGATGTACGACGGTATGTGCCAAGGCCTTATACTGTGATTCTGACTGGCTAATTGATGTGTCATCAGAGGATAATGGTAAGTTGACTACTTATATTCATGTCGACCTAACCGCTAAATGTGTTCCGCAGAAAATACCGTCATCACTTTGACCGACTGGTCAGATATCCTACCTTGTCGCTGTGGTGCCACCAAGGCTGACATGCATCGATGAATTTAGGTACCATACGGGCAACATCCGACCTGGGACGCGGCCTGACTCGACCCTCATCAACGGAGTGGGGCGCTCCCTCAACGCCACTCAGTCGGCCAATGTGTCTTTAGCTGTCGTGAACGTTGTTCAATTTCGTACCTATCGCTTCCGCTTGATCTCTCTCTCGTGCGACGCCAATTTCAGGTTCTCAATTGACGGCCATAACTTGACCGTTATCGAGGCTGATGGGGAGACGACGATGCCTACGGACCCGGTGGGGGGCATCCAAATTTTCGCTGGTCAGTCACTCCGCTTCGCACGGCTGAGGCATAACCTGCTAATCCACCTCTCTCAATAAAAGGTCAACGCTATTCCTTCATTCTGCATGCAAATCAGTCAATCGGGAACTACTGGATACGGGCTAACCCAGATTTGGATCCGCTCAGAGATCAATTCCAAGGCGGAGTGAACTCTGCAATCCTGCGTTATGCGACAGCGCCAGAGGTCGAACCTGACACTCCTCTGCCACCGATGATCAACTTCCTCAGGGAGAGCAACCTTCATCCTTTCGCTAACCCTCAGGCTCCCGGGTTGCCCCAGATCGATGGGAGCGACTTTAACAAAACATTTGAAGTAGATTTCCGGAATGCTAGGTTTCTCATGAATAATGCCTCCTGGCAGGCGCCTGCCACACCTATCCTTCTGCAGATTCTGAGCGGCAGGAACGCTTCGGAGCTGATGCCGCAGGATTCGATTGTGCCTTTGGGGCGTAACCTGGTCGTACAGCTCAACATAACTTCCATTAGTGGAGTAGCCGTGCCGGTGAGTC
The DNA here is from genome assembly GCA_027579765.1 of Candolleomyces efflorescens. Lineage (NCBI taxonomy): Eukaryota > Fungi > Basidiomycota > Agaricomycetes > Agaricales > Psathyrellaceae > Candolleomyces > Candolleomyces efflorescens. The sequence goes on from JAMZDL010000133.1 coordinate 23,830, forward strand.
TGGGGATTCCTCACTCTCGATTCCATGTAGAACTGACGGTAACGACCTTGATCATCATTCATATTCCAATTTCATGTGCTTCATCCAGCACCCGTTCCACCTTCATGGGGTGAGGGACTTTTCACTCAAGTTTCAACCCTTCTCTTGCTGACTTTTGAGACGTTTAGCATTCATTCAGCGTGATCAAGAGTGCTGATAGTGATGTTTTCAACTTTGAGAACCCCGTTCGACGGGATGTTGTCAGCATTGGCGGAGTTGGGCAATTTGCGGTTATCCGGTTTGTAACCGACAATCCCGGTCCTTGGATCTTCCATTGGTGGGTCCGATTTACTTGCTCTACGTTGATTCAAATTATGCTTATGCACTCTGCACAGTCACATCGAGCCTCACTTGTCTGTGTAAGCTCCATCGTTCCGAATTGTCAACCCGCTACTCTAATCAAGGTACTCATTCTCCCGTCCTTTGATTGTAGCGGACTCGCGGTCGTCTTTGTGGAAGATTTCGAGAATATCATCCCGAGCAACCCTATCCCACGTAAGTGAAAGTTTTCTCTGAGTGCAGAATTTATGCATCAATCTAATCTTCACCGATAGAATCCTGGAGGGACTTGTGTGAGGCGTTCGAGAGGTCCAGGTCCACCCTCCCTACCCTGCCCCAGGCGTAAACTCTTCGTTCGTCGAAGCTGAATCGTGGCCAGTTTGACGCGGATCATTTGCTATTCATCTTCGAATCTGTATATGTTTATGAATCTTCGGAATGTTATACTTTCTTGTACCGTGATTGTCGCGAACTTGATATTTCCTCATGATCAGCGGTGCTCGTCGTCGCATTTCGGAGACTGAAATTTTCAAGACCGCAGTCAAAGGGTTCGGTAAAGGCCGCCATGGTTGGTTCAAGTTCTCTCGTCACCATGGTGCGCAGACCTATACCTTCCTCCTGGCCGATGTCCCCTTCCTTTTGGCAGCCTTGAATGAAACATCGTGCTCGAAAGCAAAAGCGTATCCTGATAGACGCAGCAAGACATCATCTAGCTCTATCGAGCGTCAACACGAAGACCCGATCCTCGAAGACTGTCAATCACTCGCTTTCACCGGACGAGCTCGAGCATCGAGGGCTCTGAGACAGCTAGAAGGAGGCTCTGCCAAGTTGAGTCAAACGACTGATTCCTTGATCCCATACTTCTATTCTGGACTTTTGGTGACACGTTCCCTTCATATACGTCCCATCTCGTGTCTCTTGCTGAACTTATCGACACAGTTTTAGTAGGAGTAGGTCCCATTTTATCTCATGCACTCAGCTATCAACCTGGATGCAGAAGGCTTTACGCTCCTCCCCGAAGCTATTCCCACTTGTTAGAACAATCTTGTCGTCTCCTGTGCATGCAGCTGAACGCATGCAACCTCTGCGACGACCATCGAGATTTCTAACAACGTGGCTGCCCCTGATGCATTCGAGCGTCCGTGAGTTCACCTTCTGCAACTCCTACATCAACTCTCACTGATCGTCTATGAATGGGGCTACCCTCGCCCCACTCATCAAGTTTTGTAAGGTGCGTTCGTCTGAGGTGTTTTGCGTTTCCCGCTGACGAAAAAGATACTGATTATCGCTTCGCACATCCCGAAAGCACCCTTTTTGTTTGCGTGGTGTCAGTACCCGAGTTCATGGGGAGAATGAGTTGGGACTGAGTATGCGATTGCTTGATGCCGACGTCATTCTCATGCTCTCCAGGCTGCATGATCGCTTTCGGTTGGCTTCCTATTAATGCCTCAGATGATCGTCGACCTTCTCGATTGGAATACACATCATCGAAATCGACTGGTTTGGGTTGCGAGGCCAGGAATGACCAGCTGCGCCTCTTTTGCCGGCCCACCAGCCGCCGGAACCACCACAACCAGATGCCGCTCGGCTGACGCCTTTTATATAAAGCTCGAAGAGAAACAGCCTCTTGCTTCATCCACTGCTCTTCCAGCCTTCTGGGTTAGAGTTCTCGTCTCGCTTTCGTCGCTTTTTTATTACAAAACCCCCAAAACCCAGGCAACACAGTAACGAAGATTTAGTCACGACCTCAAAACACGAAACTATATCTCAATTTGCTCTCCGAATATGCTATCCTCCTCGCGTTTGCTGTCTACGACGCTCGCGTCCGTTGTATTAGCGTCGTCCGCCGCCGCATTGTCCATCCCCCCTGCGGTGACTGGCCCTCAAGCAACCCTGGTGGTTTCGAGCGCCATGGCAGCTCCCGATGGATTTGAGCGACCGTAAGTCCACCTTACCTTTTACCCAGGTCTTCTCCACTGACTTCGTCTGGCAGAGTGACCGTCGTGAATGGATTGACTCCAGCCCCACTCATCAAAGTCAACACGGTGCGTCTGTCTTTATATCCTTTGTCACGTATTCCTCGCTCACAACCGACCACAGGGTGATCTCCTACAAATCAACGTCGTCAATAATCTCACGGATCCGAGCATGTTCCGTGGGACCAGCATTGTGAGTGATCAGACCTTCGGATTGGAGGCTTTGGAGTAGCTAACGCTTGTGTAGCACTGGCATGGAATGTACCAGCACACTACCAATTGGGCGGACGGCGTCGCGGGCGTTAATCAATGTCCTATCTCACCCGGCGACTCGTTCTTATACCAATTCTCTACTACTGGCCAGGCCGGAACGTTCTGGTACCATTCTCATTATCGTAAGTTCGTGTCGCCCCATTGTGCAGGCAGACTGACCATTTTGTTCACAGGGACTCAGTATTGCGATGGCCTTCGTGGGCCGCTCGTAATCTACGACCCGAATGACCCCGCTGCCTACATGTACGATTTTGACGACGGTGAGTGCCTTGAGATGATATCCTCCTTTCAAGCACTAATCGAACTCTCAGAAAACACGATTATCACCCTGAGTGACTGGTATCATCTCCAATCCCCATCTATCACTGGCATCGCAGCAAATGATGCAACTCTCATCAACGGAATTGGACGATACCCTGGCGGCCCGCAAGTTGATCTTGCGGAGATTACTGTCGTTCAAGGCAAACGCTACCGATTCCGAATCATAGCTATGTCTTGCGATCCCAACTATATCTTCTCCATCGACGGCCACCCGCTGACAATTATCGAAGCAGATGGGCAAAACACCCAGCCATACACGGTTGATAGCATTCAAATCCTGGCAGGTACGCCACAAGGATCACTCGTTGACGTCGATTTTCTGACCTTGGTTTCACTGTAGGCCAACGATACTCAGTCGTCTTGAATGCCGATCAACCCGTGGACAACTACTGGATTCGGGCACTCCCAAACTCCGGAAACTACGACCTCGACACTGGTTTCTCTGGTGGGACAAACTCAGCAATTCTGCGTTACTTCGGTGCACCCATGACCGTTGATCCTACCTCTACTCCTCCCGCCAATCCGGTGGCCTTCGATGAGACCTTCCTTCATCCTCTCGTCGACGTTCCGGTCCCTGGCGAGCCTTACCCAGGTGGTGCAGACGTCAACCTCAATCTCGCACTTGACTTTGACGAGGAGGCCTGGAGATTCTATATTAATGGCATCACTTTCCAACCCCCAACAATCCCGGTTTTGCTCCAGATTCTGAGCGGAGCTGAGGCGGCGCAGAGCTTGCTCCCAGAAGGCAGCGTTTACACCCTCCCATCGAACGCCTCTATTGAGATCTCGATTCCAGGCGGTCTCATTTCTAGTCCTGTATGCATTTCCTTTTGCTTTCATGAGTTTGTGACATCATCATAAAAAAATCAGGTTGCATATCTGGTAGGTATGGTGGAGTATGGTAAGAGATGCGCAGATCTGCGGCGGGCTGCAGAGATTGGATGAGAACCTTAAATGCAAACAGAGATGCCGCGCGTTACGGATCTGCAGCCCGGTACAGATCTGCTGGCCAGGCCAGAAATGCCTGCAACTGCTACACCCATTGTTAGAGCTACATGGGCCAGCAGCCGATGATAGGGACTTGGTATTGTAGCAAGGGAAGAGATAGTCATTATTGGACTAGGTACATGAAGGTGTCTACAAGCCAGATGTATGGGGAGAGAGAGAACCGCCCTTCTGACTCTCGCAACCCGACTGCCGTCCGCATACATGAGCTCGCCTAGAGCGAAATGGCGGTTGAAGGTGGAGTACGGANGGNCGACATCGTCATCGTGAAGCCAAAACGGTCGCATNGGGAGCTGGGGGATTCTTGGTGTGTGGGGGTGGTAGATGGGCCGACCGAGGCTATGGCCGTTCCTCAGCCCTGTGTAACACAGACTACAGTTAGAAAGGAACACGGTAATCTGTATTGGGCTGCTCACCTCGCGCCAGCTCTCGCCCAGGCAGCCTCTGCCAATACACCCCCCGCATATACCCCACATTCAAGCGTGCTTCCGTCCCGGACATCAACTTTGAACCCGCCTAGAGCAGAATGGCGACTCAGGCGAGGTCGACGTTGTCGTGAAGCGCGCATTCGTATCGAGCGACGAGCAAGGGCGGCGGGCCTCCTAGCAGAGAGGGATGCAGAGGGGAGACGATGGGAGAAAGGAAAGAAGGAAACGCGCCAAGTTCTCGATTGTGACGCGTCGGTTATATCAGGTCGCGTCAGGTCACACTTTGTCACGCAAAACTGTCACGGTTTGAGGTCCGTGCGCNGTCTTCGTTGTCACGATCANTTCTCCGCGGAGAAGAGTTCGGTGCAGACCGCAACANAGCTCCCTCAGCTCACTGTACTTATCTCTTGCATTTCCGCGGCAGATCCGTCAAGAGGTGCCATCACCTTCCATATCCGTTGCAGAAACGCTGGGAGATAGCATACGACGGCATATTTGCGGCATCTCTGACACGAATATGCCAGATCGCCGGCGGATATGCCTAAGGTATGGTGTGATCTGTTATTTTCGGTCGCGTATTCCAGGTGTTAGCATATCTGGTTAGAAATTCGCAGCTATGCTGAATATCATCCGTATATGCAACCTGGTTTTTTTATGATGTTGATGAACGACAAAAGGCCGTGGATGCGCTCAACAAAGAAATCGAAGCCCTCGTCCAACGTCGGGACGAACACGCAAAGTTTGTCCAAGAGCATTCAGCATTGTTATCCCCAGTTCGCCGCGTTCCAAGTGACATACTCTCCCTCATCTTCCTTTCTTGCCTTCCACGCAACTCACCCGCACAAAAGGCGACCAGGTTGTCGGGAGATCACCCAGCGCTTGTCATCAGTCGTGTTTGCCAACAGTGGCGCCGTTTGTCCCTCGACACTCCTCGACTGTGGACCGTCATCGATATTGAAACACCCCTGCCGCCCCCAGATCCTAATAAATACGGGTGGCATGATGCAATGACGCGCTGGATCAAGCACATGCAAGCGATCCTCACGACGACTCAACTTTGGATTTCGAGGTCTGCGAATTGCCCTTTGACAGTGTCTTTTTCAGGGGGATTCAACTTTGTAGAGAACACGGATCTCTCGGTAGGGCCAATTCTCGCTGCTCGTCCGCACATGGTTTCAATCGTAGACGCCCTGTGTGACATTTCCTGTCGCTGGAAGTCTGTCTACCTATCACTCGAGAGCGGCATTGATGGAGCTGTCGACGCGTTCTTCCGGATCCCACCCGATAAAACACCCCTTCTCGAGACCCTTTACATCAGAGCTGTCCTCTGGCCAGTCCGCCTTATGCACCAGCCGTCCCAGCAACTGTCCGGGTTAATGACCGGGAGAGGGCTTGTAAAAGCACCACGCCTTCGTCACCTGGGAGTCGGAGTTCTTTGGTCCCCTCTGTCGCCTCTACCTATCAAGTGGCATAACCTCACCGAACTATCCATTGGCCCCTCTTTTGGACGCCAGACCTTTTGCCCTCTCTCCGTCCTCGTCATGTGCACCAATCTGACAAAGTGCTCCATTTATTACGAACGTCCGAGAAATCTCTCAAACACCACGACTTCCGTTTCCCCCAATCATAATCTGCCCCCCGGTGTCTGTCGCTTATCGAGGCTGCGGACCCTTGAACTTAAGGGACCCGAGCCACCCGCGTCATTCGCCGCCAGCCTCGACCTCCCTTCCCTTCGAGAACTCATCATCCTTTGTTCGCGAACCCGGTCAGCTGAAGAGGGGCCTGGCGGGGGCACCATGGACCTCATTCGGAAGTTTGGTGACGGTCTAACCGACGTACTCCTCGAATGGGATTTGCTCACCGTACCCCGTCTGTTGGAGGCACTTCAAAACTTGCCGAATGTAATCAACCTCCAAATCGGCGGCGGCCACGGGGTCAGACACGAGTCTCCCACTGATCATCCTACTCCACTGCTGTTTGACTCGGTTCTGGAGAAGCTGACACTCGAATACGAGGACGATGAAAATGGCATGGCTGGGGGAATGTGCTATTGCCCGAAACTGGAGAGATTCTGGAGCAAGGTCAAAGAGAGTGTCGAATTTTCCGAGGAAGCCTTTGCCAGGTTCGTCGCGGGTCGAAGAAATCGTCTCAACACGAACGTTGCGCTACTTACAAGCTTTGTTGTCGCTCTCCCCTCCTGCAAACCTACCCAGTTGATCCGTGGGCGACTCGAGGAGATGGGCGTTGACTTGAAGGATATGGTCCTGATCACAGCATACAAGAAGACCCAAGACTGGCGGCAGAAAGCTCCGGTTCAAGATCATGAATATGACGTCGATGAAGAGACACGCAATAATGAGGACTACATAAACGCTGTCGGTCCGTTTATGGAGACCTTAGGTGACTTGACAATCATTTAGTCCATATATCTGTATCGCGCTCCTCGTACGGAAATATGATGAGTTCGGGGGCGAGATTGATTTTCTAAAGGTCCGCCGTGTTATATGCCGGGACGAAGAGATACCCCCGAAAAAAAATCATTCATATGACCTCTCTCTCCATCCCACGCGTCGTGACAACATAGCCGGTGTTCGGACACCGTAAACCGAGCTTTTCATTGCTGCGCAAACTCATCATCCCGGAGGCGCTGTTAATCAGCCTGGCAGGGATCAATCAACTACGGAGTGTAAAGAGAGAAGAGAGGAGCTGTAACATGTCCTTGATCAGGCGTTCTTCGCAAGGGTGCATAGGGTGGTTTTGGGATCTCAAGGGCATGTCATTCAAACATCCTTAAGTCTTCTCGCGAATGCTACTTCCCGAGGAGATCCTCGAAAGGTCTCATGTCAACTTTAATTTAGAGCACCGGTTCTAGATTCTTCGCTATATAGTGTATACAGTCTTCTGGGTAACATGGCACATGAATAGATACACGTCGTTTCGCGATAGCAGGTCAGTCAGCAGGTAGCGGAACGCGCTGTAAATACTGTTCTGGGCTATCTCGTATGACGTACATACTGTTCATGACGGTGGCAGTGCGTCAAATTCTGATGTTCAATCAAAGTTGCTGTGAAGACGTTCTACCCGCAACCACCATGTCCTCTGGCTCACGATTTGCCCAGCATCTCCACACCAACTATATACCATCTACGGGTGAAATCAGCCATATACGATCTCTAGTTGATGAACGACAAAAGGCCGTGGATGCGCTCAACAAAGAAATCGAAGCCCTCATCCAACGTCGGGACGAACACACAAAATTTGTCGAAGAGCATTTAGCTTTGTTATCTCCAGTTCGCCGCGTCCCCGATGACATACTCTCCCTCATCTTCCTTTCTTGCCTTCCACGCAACTCTCCCGCACGAAAGGCGACTAGGTTGTCAGGGGATCACCCAGCCCTTGTCATCAGTCGCGTTTGCCAACGGTGGCGCCATTTGTCCCTCAACACCCCTCTACTGTGGACCGTCATCGACATTCAAATACCCTGGCTCCCAGATCCTCAGCAATACAGATGGAATGATGCAATGACGCAGTGGGGGGAGCAGATGCAAGCAATCTTCACAACGACTCAGCTTTGGATTACCAGGTCTGCGAGTTGCCCTTTGACGGTATCATTTTCAGGGGGATTCAATTTCGCTGAAGACACGGATCTCTCGGTAGAGCCCGTTCTCGCTGCGCGTGCGCGCATGCTTTCAATCGTAAACGCCCTGTGTGCCGTTTCCTGTCGCTGGAAGTCCGTCTACCTCTCGCTACAGATGGGCATTAATGCAGCCATCGATGCGTTCTTCCAGATCCCACCCGATAAGACACCCCTTCTCGAGACCCTTTACGTCAACACTCTCCTCTGTTCCCCTCATTTTATACACCCGCCGCCCCAGAGGGAACAGCTCTCGGAGCTAATGACTGGGAGAGCGCTTGTCAAAGCACCACGCCTGCGTCGCTTCGGAGTCGGATCTCTTTGGTCCTCTCCGTTGCCCCTACCGATCAAGTGGCATGATCTCACTGAACTATCCCTGGGACCTGTCATTTTCGAAGGCGACAAATTCTCCCCTCTCTCCATCCTCGTCATGTGCATCAATCTGACAAGGTGCACCATTGATCACCAAGGTTCCGATGGGAGCCTGCCAGGAAGCCTCGAAAACGCCACGACTTCGGCTGGCTCGAGCCACACCCGATCCTCCGGTGTATGCCACTTATCTAGGCTTCGGACCCTTGAACTTCGGGGGTTCGAGCCGCCCCCTTCGTTCGCCGCCAGCGTCGACTTCCCTTCCCTTCGAGAACTGATTGTTCTCTGCTCACAATCCCGTTCAGCCGGAGAGGGACTCGGCGGAGGCATCGTGGAACTCGTTCGGAAGTTTGGTGACGGTCTAACCGACGTACTTCTTGAATGGGATCTTCTCACCGCGCCCCGTTTGTTGGAGATACTTCGAAACTTGCCGGATGTAATCAATCTCAAAATCGGCGGCGGCCACCTGTTCATGCACCGGTCATTCGATGACCATCGTCATCCACTCATTTTCGACTCAGTTTTGGAGAAACTTACACCCCAGTGGGAGGACGATGAAAATGCCGTCGTTGGTGGAATGTGCTATTGCCCCAAACTGAAGAGGTTCTGGAGCAACGTCAAGGAGAGTGTCGAATTTTCCGAAGAAGCCTTTGCCAGGTTCGTCGCGGGTCGAAGGAATCGTCTCAGCACGGACTTTGGGCTACTTACAAGCTTCGTTGTCGCTCTCCCCTCCTGCAAACCTACCCAGTTGATCCGTGGGCGACTTGAGGAGATGGGCGTTGACTTGGAGGATATGGTCTTGATCACAGCATACAAGAAGACCCAAGCTTGGCAGCACAAAGCTCTGGTTGAAGACCATGAATATGACGTCGACGAAGAGACACGCAGCAATGAGGACTACATAAACGCCGTGGGTCCGTTTATGCAGACCTTAGGTGACTTGACAATCATGTAGTCTATATATCTGTATCGCGCTCCTCGTACGCAAATCATGTCATCGGAGAATTGGAGAGTAGCTCTAGATAGCTAGCTTTGCATGTGCCTACGTAGTCCCAAAGGTTTAACAGCTCTCAAAATAATTACCCTCATGATCGGAACCAACTTACAAATGTGTCCTTATGTCGGTGACTTCGGAAGCCGTCTCGTCGGATTTGAAGTACCTTGTAGATCCGACAGAATTCCGTTTCCTCACACTGATTCAGACGCCTAACCATGCGCTAAATTCACTAATTAATTGAAATTAAAGTAAACAATATTACGATTGCTGGATTAATGTATTCGCAGAACACTTCTAAAATGAACGGGTATATGGCCCTCTTCACCGGGCTTACGAGAACTCCATGCCGGTCTTGCAGGAGGAGGTCAAACAGAAACTCCAAAAAGCGCACGATGGCGTTGCATGATATCGTCTATAATATCTATCTTGACCATATCTCGCTATGTCGATGGGGCAATATGTGAGCACGACGTCCTCGCGAGCATGAAAGCCCATAACATAGACTCCTGACCTCAATATGCCCTTGAAGATTCAACATCCCTCCGTACTGCGCACTGAGCCAGGCCTCATCGGCATCGATACATGGTTTACTTTTCCATAATAGCTTCAAGCTGGATGGAGGTTTCCGCGTAAGCATTTCGAGAGCGCGGAGCTCGATCTCTCGGGCCATCCTGAGTAAACGCAAGATGAGCCAAGAGTGATCAATAATGCTTCAGTGTTTGAATCGACTGAGTGAGGCGCACGCACTTCACTAGTGTAACAGAGCGACTCCTGGTCATAGAAGCGTGGCGACCAGTAATGGAGGCGTGATCAGGGATACGTTGGATAAGCTGAGCACAGGCGTTCAGAGTTGTTGCGCAGCGTTCGAAGGAGGGTTTGTGAGTTTCGTCGAGCGCCTATCGGGTGCTTGCGGTCGGTTTCGAGAACGCGATGCGAACACTTGGTGCTCGAATTTAGTTACCTCGATCTTGTAAAAGATGCTGATATTAATCCTGTACAAGTCGTCCGCAAGCTCGGAGAAATGAGTTTCGATGAGATCCCATCGAGCTTCGTCTACGTTTGCGAGTTGGAAGGATTCGTTCATTCGTTGGATGAGGATGATGGTTCAGTCGAGTCAAATTTCGGAGATGGAGGAGAAGATGGCGGAGCTGAGTTTGAGTAGGTACGAGGTATGTATGTCCTATTCCGGGGCTGAGACTGAGAGCGTTTTATAATGTGGATGAATTTACAGCAGCCATCGTCCAAGCAACGAGCGAACGCTGAGAGACAATAGTTATCGAACTAGAGGAAACAGCGTCGAGAAGAATTCAGAGGCCGCCCGAACGTCAGTTTGCGCTCTTCAAACAATACCACCAGCAAAGCTATGTCTCTGGTATGATCTCAATACCGTCCACAAACACCATATTGATGAAGCCCACGAAGATGGGGACCCACATCGTGGACTGGAAGGTCCGATGGACACAGCTCAGGTGCAGGAAAAACCGACAGTTGTTAGGGTCGTGCCAAGGAAGCAGGTACTGTGTGCGAATGGATGCACGAGGGTGTGGTCTGCCGAGCATCGGAGCAAGCTAACAACAGCTGCGCAAGGTCATCCGAGTACACAGCGCTCCGGGAGAGGTAAAACTCCCTCATCTGGACTCGATCACACGCTTGAGAGTCAGCAAGATGTAGGCCCCTGAGTATCATGTATTGAGTTAGATGATATATAAGTAACATTGCGACTGGATTGAATCAGCCCCCCACCGAGAAAGAGGCCGCTGCACGTTTTGAAGCGTCGTCTCTCGGGTGGGTTCCGAGATGAAGTGTCTATAGATGGAGAATGCGTCCCAGTGAAGTTAAATAAGGCGATCGGCGACTGGAGGGGTATCGTGTCGTGCTAGTGGTGATGTTTCCATGTGGGTCCTAAAAGCATGGATCAAGGGTGAGTCGCAACGTGGATGATACGATACGATCGGATGGACCTACCTCGCTGTGGCATTGAGTAATCCCGCGAGTACTGATAGAAATTATTTGAATGGTCGTTATTCGAGTTCACCACGTTGGTCACGACAACATTCCCTGAATTATATGAGTTTCCACGATGCATCATGGGCGGTGATGTTGTTGGTGGTGAGTGGTATGACACAGGGCTCGAAACTCGGTTGAACGGGAATCCAGGTCCAAACGGCCAATCGGGGGGAGGGCTGTATAGGTTTACTGCGTCTGGTTCTGGGGTAGGGGGAGAATAAGGGACGGCTTGAGGTGATAGGAGAGGGGGTTCCTGATACGTCTTCGAGCTTGCCTGGGCTTGTTGGGCGTCGAGTCGTTGGAGGATTTCTGCTTGACCCTGCCGTAGCTCAATGTGTGAGGACATCTGATGGAAGAAGGAGAGGTAGTAAGCTCGCGAGATTGGGCAGTGCAGAGGGAGAACGTACGTTGAAGGCGTCCAAACCATTCTTAACATGATTGTAGTAGTTCCGTATGACCTGCTCGTCGTGGCGACGAAATACGACCCTCTTGAACCATCCCCGTTCTAGCTTCTTCGCACTGTAGTCTCGGACCGGCTCCAATACACTGATGAAGTATTCAGCGCCCGAGTTCATCGATGGATGTGGCACGGGATGCTCACCTAATGAGTGTCTTGAGGTCGGCACGCAAAGATTTTGGCAGCTCTTTCTGACTACGGTAAGGTGAACATGCTGAAATGGCGCGATCGACCAGTTGCATGGCATGTTGCGCGAGCTGCTTGAACTGATCTTTGTTATCTTGAATATCCTGGACCACGACAGACAGGTCAGCGACGACAAACGCAAGGAGGAGGAAGGACGAACCTGAATGATTGTTAACACCTCCAAAACGAGTCCCGCAGCCTCCCCGACCAAAGGTATCGGCGACATTGATGCAGCGGTGGCGACGCTCGTGAAAACGAGGTCCGCTGTTTCGAGGGCGGTGTCGCCTTTGGTGGGTTTCTCTTGTAAATCATAGCGTATTCGTTTGCCATTGGATCTTCGGTCCTTCGCCATTGAAATTGGGGGGCGAAGACGGATGGGGTGACCGAGGAAGTGGTGAGGGTTTAAGAAGGGAACACCTCATTTACAGCAGCCCCGGGCGCCTCGTGTCAAGGGCTGTGTCAAGGAGGTAACAAACAGCAAATGGTGTCTGTGCAAAGAAATCAAATTGTCCTTCATTTCTATGACAGATTGAATTCTCCAGACAACGAGAGCCAAATTTGGTGGTGAACGACGTTCACGACGAACGACGACGACGAAGTGCAACAGCCTCGATCGAGAACAAATCCTGCTTAAAGCAGCCGTGGGAAGAGCAATCGACCAATCCGAATCTGCTTGTCTTTGTGTGTCCCTGTGTGGAGCGCATGCCCTTTGCAAGCTCGTTCAGGCGAGACTTCGCTCAAGCTCTCCTCCGACTCCGACCATTCAGGCCATTTCAAGGTTACTGGTGTAGAAAGCCATAAGGTCTGTGGAGTCATGAACGGGAAGGTCTGGTGCAAAGTACTCATTCACTCCACCACAGTCCACAGTTGATTCCCGCTGACGGCCGTCATGAACCGCCTACCACCGGAGCTGATCTACTCCATCATCGACGTACTAGTGGCCGAGGAGGCAGGGTGGCATCAATTAGGGTACGACGACCGGACCATCATGACAGGAGTTTACCAAAATATCCTGGCTTGTATGATGGTCTCCCGAGCCTTGTACAAGTACTTGTCCCCCGTGGTGTTCCGGCATATCCACTGCAGCTCTGCGGAAAGGGTTCGTGGGTTTCATGAACGGCTCATTCGAAACCCCAAACTCGCCTGCTATGTACAGAGCTTCACCGTCGAGGCTTCTAGGCTAGCTGAAGAACCCTGGATGCGGCGCGAGCCGGCCTTGACCGCTGTGCTTCAGGCCCTTGCGGTCCAGTCGTTGGAAAGTCTATCCTTCATTGTTGACGCGCTAGAGAGGCTGAGATGGGACACACTGCCAGTGGAGCTCAAAATGGTACTGCACCAACTCGTGGGTCGACATGGGACGGTTAAGAAACTCTGCCTCTGGAATGTCGAGCTCTCGGAGCGCCTGGTGGACGATTTCAGCAGCAGCCTGCGATCGCTCGAGTGCGTCGGTGTTACTATTCAACTACCAAGGGCTCGTCACAAGCAGTCCTTCCCTCTTTCAACCCCTCGCTCCGAAACCAGACCTTCTAACATCGAAACTCTGGCCTCGTGGGGATCCCCCGAGCTCCTCGTCGAGATGTGTCTGTCCGAGAACGAAATCCGGGCCACTGGCAAGCCAACGTTCCCTCGATTGAAGAAGATCATCCTACCCTCACCTTACATCGTCATCGAGCGCAATCGACTCGAATGGGTGATGAGGAACGCCCCAAAACTCGACTGTATTCGCCTCCCTCTTCGACCAGGTGAGTGTATTCCCTGTCTCGGCGATCCTGTCCAATCCTGCTGACCAGAACGTTGCCCCTTCAGGTCAATACGAAGAATACTTCAATATCGACCGCCTGTGCGCTCATGGCCCATTCCGGCACGTAGAAGTCGTCCACGAAGTCGATCTAAGGCCCTGCCTCATCCCGTCGATGAGTACGATGCAGTACTTCAACCAAGTTTCGGAACCTTCGAACCTGGAGTCCATCACGATCCTCACAACGTACTCAAAGCCCGTCCTGGGCGTCCGGCCATCCACCCCGCCAGCCCTCACGGAACCGGTTTATGTGAACCAGGATAGGATAAGCCCGGCGTTGCTGCAGATTTTGGAGAATCCGTTCTATGAAAGGTTGCGTAGGGTCACGTTGGATTTTAGGGATGTGTGGTGGCATCATCGGCAGCTTAGTGTTCAGATTGAGCCGCAGATTCGGAGTCAGTTTCCAGAGGGGTTGTATAAGGATCGATTTGTCGTGGAGTTACGATTCTGAAGTTTGTTGGTTCGGTGGGATGGTATACGAATGAATGAACAGGTGTGTCTCCTCGAATCTCAGTTACCTCGCTCACCTGTTCATTCAAACTTAGATTCGATACCCAACATAACACACGTCATGTAAACGTTGAATGAATGGTATGGTGGATGGTTAAAAGTACAAAAGGTATCAAATGGCGGATGGCGAAATGATATGCTCGGAGACGATGGATATAACATGCACGACACCAACTCCCTCCCTCATACCCGATGCGCACTCCGAATATGCCCCATATCCACCACCTCCATCCCCGAATCCGTCACATGCACCGTCTCCTGATTCACCTTGATCTGCAACTGCGTCCCCGTCTGACTCGGATTCGCATTCCCGCCAGTCGAAACAGTGCTAGCGACAGCGAGTTGGTGGTCCCCGAAGCTCATGTTCGTCTTGAGCATGTCGTCTTCGTCGAGCCGTTCGGCGGCGGATGAGAATCGGTGTTTACGCGCTCCGGGGGTGCTACGGGTCGTGCCGACGTTGAGGTGGTCGGAGAAGATGATGGGCATGCCTTGGTTTAGGCCGCCTGAGACGCTGGATTGGGAGCGGTAGCCCGGTTTGAGGTTTGCGCGGGTGTTGAGGCTGTATCGAGTCCAGAGGGTCAGAGGACTAACGATACGAGATGGTAGGACGAACGTACGTTGTTAAAAGAGAGTTGGCGTAGACTGTACGAGATAAGCGTGAATAGGAATCAGCGAAGCGGATCAAGTTGAAACGTACATTTACTGATGACGAAGTGGAGACCCATGAATATGAGGTTCTCAGGCATCGTTAGCCACTAGAAACGGTCGTTACTCAAAGGAAGAGAGACGAGCCACGGCAAAACGTACTGTGATCAAGCATACAAGCGTCGCAGCCCTGTGTTCAATTCAGTTTCAGCTACCAAGAGAGATCGCGTGGTCACTTACATCGTCAAAGCACCACTCTCGAACGTATAAAGGATCAAGGCATCCAAAACCCGATTCATACTTGAGTACTGCTTTTGCCGACTTCGGAGGAGGTAGCATAGGAGAACCGTGATGAAGATGTCGAGAACGGTGGATATCGTGAGGCCGGTGGTGAATGACCACTGGATGAATAAAGAAGTCGTGAGTATGCACTGAAGAAAGCCTCGGCGAAAGTGAGAGAACGTACGGTGAACTGGGTGACGAAGAGTTCAAGGCTTCGTAGTTGGACTCTGGTTAAATGCGGGCGGGTGAGTAGGCTAGGTGGGGAAGGCTCGATGGCACGTACAGTTTGGCAGTTGTGACTAGAGTAGGGAATCGACAGAGTCAATCTTCAGTCTCTATAAACAAGGGAGAAGAAACGTACGACAAGCAAAGGCTGAGGACGAGAGGAGACGTTAGTGAGATTTCAAGTCGCCGGGAGCGAGAATATGACGCACAGACACGAGCACACGCCATCATCCCCTGGAAGTAACGAAAAGCGAACGAAGATTAGCTCCAGGGGCAAGGGAGTGATACGAACAACGCACGAGTGGGACTGCGATGTAGAGCTTTTGACCAGATACTGTTTCGAAATTGGTAATCAGTGAGACTCATTGGAATATACGGATAAGTGGAAGACGGACGTTGGTGGATTCGGTAGATCAAGAAACAGTGTACCGAGAAGGTCAATACAGCCTATCAACGCGTTTGTCAGTTTTAATTGGAAATGACTCTCAAGTGAGACAGACTTACAGTGATCGCAATGGTCAGCTACAGTGTTCCGCAGAATAATGAGTTCACGCAGTATTAGTTTACCGTCGCCCCTACGGATTGAATTGAAGAACGCTTACAGCAAGACTCCTAGTAACGTCAGAAATGAGAGCGGATCAAGACGTTTCGAGGGAGGGAACTCACCATGGAACGTGGTCGATCCTGGCGGAATCACCGAAATGGCTAATGAGGTGGTCCCATAGCGCGGCTGTGATGAACGCGGAGTGGAGAGTGTCGAGCATCCTAAAATAAAATGCCAACCGATCGTGAGCGGACGCGAGGAGTTGGAAGAGTTCCGAGACATCTTACCAAATGAAAAGCACCTAAGGGTTCAAGCGACGATGACCGCGCCAGTCAGATGAAGAAGCACGTAGATGAAGAGGGGGACGCACAAGAATTTTGATGAATATTCGGTCTCTGGGGTATAATTTGAAGTAGAGAAAGACTTGAGCTTGCGTGATGCCACAGAAGCTGAGGACAAGTCGGGGAAGGTCAGCGCTTTACGGAATCTCTCAAAAGAGGCATGACGTACAGGATCGCGGCTATCCCGCCGAGCATGAGCGCGCCGAACGTCCTCGCGATGTCCGTCATCGTCGGATTGAGAGTGAAAAGAATGAAAGGGAAAGGGAGGTATGAATTGGAAGAGGGTCGGAAGAGGAGGTTTCGTTAAATGGGAGCGGGAAGAGGGAGATCGTAAATCCGGGGGAGGCGATCCTGGGTCCTGGGTCGTCGTGTCGAAGAGTTGATTGAGGAAAGTTGACCCAGCTACTGCGAGTCGCAACGACTGGCAGTGAAAGTATGTGAAAAGCTGCGTCCAAGTCGTAGGCGGAGACCTTCAACGAGCTGACAATCCGGGCAAAGGTTCCTCGAAAATCGACCCGGTACTTATACCCTGTCAATGTGGGTAGACAAGGTTCGTATCCAGTAAATTGGGCGCCCAGCGTTTGCTTATGATGAGATCATCTGAAAAATGGGCAGTCGAGTGTGAGAAATAGCAAATACCGCGAAAGGGAGGGCCAAGAAAGAGTGCGATTATGTGGACGTACGTTGTTACTACCTGCATGACCATTTACGGAACCTTCCAAGAGGCTTGGGTGTCCCAACGTTTGTGGACGGGGATTTGGTGTATTTATCGAGTATGTGTGGCTGTCTTGTGGGAACCTGTGCCCTCAGACTGAAACACCGGTACTTAGGTGATGTTCAACCTAGATGGTGAGGGGGATTTCAAATATTCGAAATCCGGGGTGTTGCATGTGGGGACTTGACAGGCGCGAGAATATGATCATAGTCGCGTGGGCGGAACGGAAGCAATGTGGCGTAGTGCGGGGCACAACTTCCCCGCACTTAGAAAGCCGGCTCCGAAAGCGACTTCGGGATGGAGATGATGTGGTGAAGGACTTACACTTGAGGGTATCGAGATGATTCCAGTTCAGACGCTAAAAGCTAGTGGGCTAGCGCTCACCTTTCGTTCGGCGCCGAATTGCCAGTTCAGTCTGCCTCACCAATATTCAGCGTGATCAAATCACTGGCAAATCGGGGATACGGCTGGCCGGAGGCTGGAGCTGGCCGCCGTGACTGCATTGGTAGATTCAATAGAGTTGGGTGACTTGGAGATCAAATGGTGGTACCTGGCCGATTCCTGTAAAGTGGTCACGACTGGCGTACCCTTCAGAGTGGGTAACGGTCAACTGCGCTGATAGAGCCGTGCCATAAATTTGCTATACATGTGTCATTTTGTGCTATGATACATACGTGACCATACCGTTCTTATGGATGGTGGCGTGTGCACTGAAACGAGACCGAGGTAAGCCCGGTCAGTTCAAAATTCCCCTTAGAGAAACGTAAAGCTAGGTAGACACAAAGCAAACACGAGATCGCAAACACACAGGCGGCCCTATTCTTGCCCTATTCGGCCATTCCTCATATATTCATACCGCCAACTATTGGCAAACCTGGGTTCGTTATCTGTCCTATATCGAGTACGACTTATAGCCTGTCGTTTCGACATTTTTCTCTATCCACATCTCGGCTTTACGCTCACAACAAATATCATGCAGTATGTACCCTTATGTACCCGAGTGAGATTCAAATGCGCTGGGTTCAGCAGATCACCGCCAATGTGGTATCCAATGGAATGGTGCTCTTGGCAGGAGACCGGCGGTGTCAGAAACGACTGCCCTATCAAAATAAAGGCGCTTTGACCAATGAGTCGTTTGAAGTCGAATTTTTGCCATTCAATTTGTTTCTCTAAGCTCGGAGGGGGTGAATATGTCTTGTTGGAGCACGATTTCTCTCATATTTTTGGGCTTGCCACTCGAAGCAGATATGGCCTTGCAAGCTGGCGCTCCACGCCAAACGCAACCCTCAAATCGTAACCATCCCACAGCTCCACCACGAAAGTCTTGGTAGGTGGCATTTTATCTCCAGTCTTCTGATTGGTGAGAGTGCTCGGAACGGCTGCTAACTATTTCTATGAATTCTGGTGACATGAACAGGGCGCGCTAGATCATGAGACCCCACGTCGTCAGGGACGCCGAACGTTCAGGGGCTACATAAGTAGCTGCTCAAGCCACAGTGAGTGTGCCCACTGGGCAGAGGGATCACAAGGCATATCGAGAGAACGGAGAAAACCAAGCCTATTTGTGCATCTTGACCATTCTTTACTTCTTCACGAGCAAGCACTCTGAGTCTGAGCCCAGCGAGCATCTCTGTTGGTGGCGGTTCGGAATGTGGAAAATGAATGATGGTGCGGCACTTCGGCGACCGGGACTTTCCGACAATCATCTTATTACCGATATCCAATATCCACGTCCCAGCTCTGGAATTCCGTCTGCTGTACATGTGGGCACGTCTATCCTGAGCTGGAAATATTACATGCGAACGCCTCATTTCACCGTTTCGGACGCAAAAACACTTGCGCTATATGCTACACAGGAGAAACATGGGCCCACATATCATTATCGTACCCACCGAGGCACACGTAAACAGCGCCTCTCTACTGTGGTCGACTGCGACTCGTGGTCACACAATCATTGCCTTCCACCATTCCGGTGAACAAGTAACTAGCCAAGTTCCAGAAAGAACGGAATAACAGAGCCGACCTCGGGTTGAAACTTAGTATCTCAAGGTGTCTCTAATGCTAATCTAGGCTCATCCTCCGTTCGAGATGCTCACAGGGAGAATGAAGGGCTACATGTCAGAAGCCCCTTCTCCTTTCCATATGCTATCTCGCTTCCTCATTATCGGAGAGTGCTATCAAGCGACCCCTACCACATCCACCGTATCATCATCATGGCTATGATCTGTAGGCCCCGAGTCTATTCCTGCCACTAATACAGTTACCCTGGTAGTCTCGGGCTTTGGAGAACGCTGTGTCTGCCCTCAATGTGCCAGTCTTTATATCTTTACGAGTCTGATTTCTGCTCGACAATCAGCATTATCATGCCACCCCCACCCTCGATTCCGTTCAAACCATCCACCATCGCACTCTGCATGATGGGAGGCTTCGTTGGGATTCTTCTTCTACTTGGTTTCGTCATCATCACAATAGTTCTCCCAATCCAGAACTCTCGAGGGCGAAGTGGCAATCACAACAACCAACGCCTTCGACAACAAAGGTCTTCGCGCTATTTCCCCATTCAGGTCGTTAATCAACCCCAATGGTTGGGAGACCTGAAATCGGATGGGAGTCGTACTACGGCTGTAGGGGACTGGTTTAGTCTTGCTTCGTTCAGGGAGAAATCGGGCAGAGGGTCCGAGAGGAGCACCCATCGCTCGTTGGGCCCCGTTATTATCGAGGGAGCAGAAACCGATGATCGCCTCCTTCCCCCTCCAAATCTGGCTGCAGCGAAAAGCTCAAGTCATGGTCGTCGGAGCTCCATTGTGGTCTCGCCGTTGCCGTCCCTTGATACCCTGTCAATTGTGCCCAGTCAATGTGGCCGCAGTGGTTACTTTCAAGGATATGCCTGTCTCCATGAATCAGGACGTGGGCGTTCTTGAAGCCGGGGCAGGTGCGAAAGCCCTATACAAACATCCTAGATAGCCACTCAGGGGAAATTAGGTACGCTTTTATCCAACACGGAATAACGGAATCCTGGTTCACCCCATCCCGCTATAAACGTAGGCGTACGAGTACCGCAGACAAAGGTCGTACTACCATGACGGTACCTGCAGCCCACTAGATCGCGCCTCTGTTTCCACCGGAAAGCATTAGATTCAGACGCGTCAGAGCTACTGGGAACGAACTTGTCGTTTGAGTGTATAGAATCCGGCGTTCAGGAATTGGACCCAGTCCGGTTTATGACTGACTATGACTAGGACTAGTTTAAAGGAAGTGATGGACTTGGGGACTATATACCTCATTACTTTCATCGTAGAATGATTAATTATGACACGCATAACCATCCACTGCTCATAGAACTATTCATCTTTACCTCTTCATTAGCCTGTTCTGCGACCGCGAGAATGGCCTCGGCAATTTCCGGCAGTTGTTGAACAAAAATTGATGACGGGGTCTTTGCTCCAAACCCTCTACTTCGTTTTCGTCGCATGGCATCCGGAAGGTCAGCAGCGGTCCAGCGGATCCACGATGAACGCGTATGCCATCTCAAAACCTCCAAATACCTTCAATCGAACCCTTTTCCACGCAGATACTACCCCAAATCAGAGCAGGTTGCCCAGAAGCCGTGCTGAAACACTGTGTCTCGAAATGGCAGTACCGCGACTTTCAATTTTCCTCCCTAAACCCGAGAATCGCGGAAGCTTTATTCTATTATCTCAACCACCAAGCTATACCAGGTGTCGATGGCCCTTCTCACCCAGAGGACTACGACGAACTCGTCTCAACCGTCGATGTCTACCTATCAGCGATCGTGACCGTGGTCGACGGGTCTGGAACTGGGACGGGGAGACCTCAAGCACTCCAAGACGAATTTCACCGGATCCTCTTGGAAGGACTCCCAAAGGTCATTCGATGGTGTCTGTTTTTCTCGAAAGACATGGACCGGTTGATGGTCGAGCATCGGTTTACGACTACTACGACTCGGGAACGCTCGATCTACCGCGTCGTGCACAAGCTGACGAATATCGTCGTAGCTGGTCAAATTCATTATCCACCCATTGTGGACCTAGTCAGCTCTTCCGAGGATGCTGCGGAAACGCTGATTAACCTCTGGAACGTCTGTGATCCTGATACGGGGGAACCCCACTTCCACGACCCGAGGGATGAGGATGCGATTGCTGCCGTGGTGGACCAACTACCGCTTTACATACAGAGGAGGCATGGGGAGAAGACGGTTATTGCTGTGCTGGAACGGTTGTCCCCCAGTATGCTCAAGAAGATTGTCAAGGGCCTCGAATACCGAATTCGCTCCGTCCGAACCTCAGATCCACGCGCCGCTAGCACAGTGTACATCAGACTCGAACGTCTCATGCTCCTCCTCTACTCGAACGTCACGTTTTTCTACGCGGTGGACCGGTACGTCGATTGGAGATGCTTCACTACGATTCTGGTCCAGATCTACAAAGACCCTAACGCGTTTCCGCCTACGAGTACGATGATGGAACCGCACGCGATTAAACAAAGTCCGTGTGCGGGTCTCTCGCATCTCGTCGTGTGGATCACGTCGACTGGGAGCGGTCTCCAACGGCGCCTCGCACGTCTCTTCGACCCATCCGATTTCGCAAGTTGCAAACCGGGTCAAAGGCGACAAGCGAACACCCTGATGCACCTGCTTGCTCTTGTCTTTGAGTGGACGGCGAGGGATGAACGGTTATCGTTTATGTTTAAGCAGCAGGTCAAGTTGTTGCAGCCGCAGACTGTCTACCCCCCAGTCGCTATTGCGTTTTATGAATCCTATTTGGAGATTCCTGAACGACATCGGAGGGCTATGCAAGACGATCCGCATTGTGGGAATCTGTGGCAGGGGTTGGTGGATACGATGGACCGGCGGTGGAGCGTTTATCGACAGTTTGCAGGGAATAATGACATCGGGGACGTTGTTTACGTGTGTGATAATCCCAACGTACGTGTTTTGTTTAAATCAAATCGCTGTTCGCTGATGGGCAAGTATACAATGTAGCACCTTGGGCGGATGATAGATGAGGAATCGAGGAATCCGGGTCATGTACATGATGCGAGAGGCAGCAAAGCTTGCTTGTGCCGTTATTTCGTGTATTGCTCCGAGGCGTGCCAGGCTCAGGACTGGCCTCGGCACAGATTAGAGTGTGTTGATTCTGCGAGGTTGCATGACGGTACGCAATATTCCGAGGCTCCCATCCTCACCTCATCCATTCATTCATTCACTCATTCAGAGCTCAAACACGATCATCGCTGGATAACCCCCTCACTCCGCCAACAACTCACCGTCTACCTAACCCAATTCGCCAGCGGCGATATCAGCGAGAGTCTACTCTCATACGACCAAGCCAACCAGGTGTACCCCGGAGAGCTAGACGATACGCTGCACTACATGCACTCGCACAGTCTAATCACCAACCAAGATACGCCAACGCGCAAGTGGGGTAAAGTCATCGTAGCGGGGATGTTAGACCACGTCCGGAACCTCCACTTCCCAACCGAAGATCTACGCGATTTGGTGTTCACGATCGGACTTGACTTTCGAGAGGGGGACGTAGCGCTCGAGACGGTGGAGGCGTTTAGGGAGTCTGTGGATAAGTCGAGGGTTATTGCGGGGTGGACGAAGAAGCGTGTGGGGCGGATACTTGACCAATGTGCCGAACTCAATCGCAAGTGCGACGAGGAGGGGAAGGGGAGGAGGAGGGAGGAGGATGAGGACGCGTTTTATGTGGTGTTTAATGTGGAGGCGCCTTTGGGGACGGATATGATTCGTTTTGTCTGTTTGGCAGAGGTTAGGCGTGGGTTGGGACCGGTGCCCTGTCCTCAGATTGACGATGGGGACGTTGTGGATCATCATCATCATCGGCATGGGGAGTTGGAGTTTTCGGTTTTTCATTCCTTTTTCTTTCCTAGGTGTGTATCGATCCTCTTTCTTGGTGACTGAGCTTTTGGTTGACTCGTCACCTTGCTTACTAGTATGACCAAATCTACCCTGGCTCAGTTCCACCAACAGCTGAATTTTGCGAAGCGGAACTACAAGTAGGTTCTTCGCAGAGCGCTAGCTAACCTAACTGTACATCGATAGGGTGTTCCAGAAGAACAAGGATTGATTTGAATTTTTCGCGCGCTTCACCGAGAGCGAGGGTACTCTACAATCTCAACTGGATGATCCTTTGAGACGTGCCCAGAATCTCGGTGCTCGGAGGACGATATCTTGGGAGACAACTCGGAGGGCGTCTCGCGGCTCTTCCTACTGTGGACGGGTCCTCGTCTCACCTCTCTCTCTTGATCTGACACATACATTCTCGGTACTCTGGGCGCACGGATAGAGGATAGAGGCTTGACACAGATTCGATTCAGAATAATGTTTATCGTTTTTCGCATGGGATACGTCCTTGGGGTGGTGGGCAGTACGTACATGCAGGAGCTTTGGTTTTCTGGCTACCACTGAACGTCCGTCCTTCGAGTCCGAAGCTAGGACTTTAATTTGATATAATAAAACTCTTTCCCTACCTTTGGGAGAGGTCGTTTGTCCGTTTGGTCAAGGCGAGGTAGGGTTCGCTTCCAAGAGAGAGAGAGAGAGAGAGAGAGAGAGAGAGAGAGAGAGAAAGGATCGAGATTTAGTATGAGGTATAACATAGGGATCCATCGTCAGGGTTCGTTCGTTCGTTCATTCGTTCGTCCCTTCATTCAACCAACCAAAACACCCATCACAACCTCTCCCTCTCCCTCAACGTCTCCCACCCGGGCAACCCAAAAAACGAAGGCAACCTCTCCCACACACTCTCCCTCCCCTCCAAATGCACCTTCTGACAATACACCTCGCACTCCCTACACACATTCAACAAACTCCACCTCGTATACGCCCTCAATGGGTTAGGCGATTTAGCAGCTTCGAGGATATGCCATTCGGCGTGTGGGCCGCGGGTATGTGCGCACGTGAGCGTTTGGCAAGTGGGAGCGCGTTGGAAGACGAGGAGGAAGGAGTGGGAGACGCTCATTTCGGCCCAGCGGAGGCGTTCGCGGCCTACGAGGCATTGACATTTGGTTTCCCAGTTTACGTCGCACTTTCTATCGGATTTCATGAACCGCTTGAGGGACATGCGTGCGACGCAGTAGTAGGCGTAGGGGAGGACGGAGTAGACGTGTGTGGAGAGGGCGAGGGAGATGGCGGACATCACTGTGTCGGATTTGTACCGCTCGTGTGAGGAAGAAGTGGATTTTTGTGTGTAGGAGGTGAAAGTGGAGGGGAACTTTGATGTGAAGAGCGTGATGCAACGGGTGCGGAGGGTGCGGGCTAGGTATTTTGTGGAGAGGCGCAGGATGCCGGAGATGAAGTGCAGGACGGTGTCGACGTCTGCGGTGGGTGGGAGTGTGTCAAAGTACCTGTTCGTCAGTGACAGAGATAGTGTGTGAGTGAGTGGAGAAGGAGAAAGGGAGGAGGGAGGGAGAGGACGCACGAGGGGTTGTATACTGCATGTAAGAGATCCGCAAAGTCCTGCTCTTTATCGTGTAAGACGACGATATGACACCCCTCCAACATATTCTCTCCAGGAGGCTGCGGAACCTCAAAGAGGTCGGCGAACACTTCAGAGTGGTTCGCTAGGATCGTTTGGTGTACCCTGAAGAGCTTGCTCTCGACTTGGAGGATGACTGAACCGTCGTGGAACCAGAATTGCTCGTGCTTCGTAGGGTTGGGGTGCCTCTCCATCATTGAGGTCGCAGTAGAAGGAGAAACGATATCGGATGGATTCGTAGCTGACAACCCGGCCTCGTGTTTCGACGCCACGCCAAACGTGGTGCTGCTATTCCTATCCGTATGTGTCGTCAACAAGCTGGATGCTGGGTACCTGGAGTGTTCAGCGTCGGACGAGGAGGAGGGTTCCATAGCGAAGATGGTCATAGTAAGAAGCAAAGAATGAATGAATGAAAAAAGTCGGTCGTCAGTGGCAGGAACGAACCCATATAAGGACCCACGAGTCAGTGCACGAGCATGGTCCATTTACCACCAAGTCCGTATGCACCGCCTGTCGGCCAGTTTGGGCTCCACTGTCGTACGGAGGCAAATACACGAATCCATGGAGATGGCGGTGACCGTCTGTCGAAAAAGAACAAGAGCAAGGTTAAACCTGTGCTGGCGTTTCAGTCTTTCCGTATTGCGTGCCGCGTCTTGCCGTCGGTCCGTCCGGCGCGGGCGCTTGGGGAAGTGGTGGCAGAACGTACGAGAGTATTCGAGGTTTGAGGCGACGGCTCTCCTCTCATAGGGCGCTCGTTCTGCAGGTTCCTTCTCGAATTTTCTATGGTACGTGCTGCGCATGGGCTCCGCGGAGTCACGATTAGCAAGCTACGGTCCAACCGGGTTTGTTCGTTTCCAAATTTGAGAGTCTCAAGAGTTTCCGTTCAGATTGGTGACGAAAGACTATCAGAGGTTTAAATTTGGAGCTAATACCCCCACCCGCTATTTGATTAGCGGGCACCATCTTCAAGAGCAAGAATTCAGAGGAAGTGGACTGTCGATGCTTACAGTTAGTTGCAATCGATCCACGCTGCCTAGTTGGTGGCAATGCGAAAAGATTATCATCCTTTGCCGCTTTTAATTCCAGCAATACACGATGACCGATCTTTCCCCTCCCCTCACTCGCGCTATGCCCAGACTTGGAGGAATGTTCCTTCTCAAGCTTTTCATTCTCGCGACAGCAACGTCGAGTCACCGGTCATACTCAGCCCGTCGAAGCTTGGATGAGATCGTTTCTGGTAACGGTACAACAAGAACTTTCGTTGGCAGGGCCACGCATGAGGTCGATACCGAAGGTCGCGCTATGGATGCTGACGAGTAGTGTCGGGTATTGAGTTATCTACGGTGATGATGGTTGAGGTATGATATGTCCAGTGCTATAGCGCCGCGAGCTATCCCATGTAGTACCTCGAACGATGCTGACTCTGCCATGTTGAGATATTTCTACTTTTCTCCCGATCTGGTGACAAAAAGTTCGAGGCAAACGAAGCCATCTCCTTCCCATCATCCCTCCACAGCAATATTGAAGCCTAGTACAGTGAGCCCTAGTTGAGCGGCCAAGCGGAGTCTTATCAGGGGCCAACAGCTGCCGAGGGTGGTGTTGATTGATGGCCAGACACGTTTTCCCTTCAACCGCGACGACAATGCCGTCTGCCTCACCCTTTGTCGAGCGTCTTCACACAAACTATACCCCATTGGACTCGGAGCTTAATCACATCCGCGCTCTTGTCGATGAACGTCAAACCCTGGTCATCGCTCTCAACAGAGAAATTGAAGAGCTAATCCAACGTCGGGACGAGCATCTCGAATTCATGAAGGACCATTCTGCTTTGCTATCTCCAATTCGGCGAGTTCCCAACGACGTCCTAACTCTCATCCTCTTCGATACCATCCCGCACAACCCCCATTTCCAGCAGCCTACCAAATCGACCGGTGTTCACCCAGCACTCGTACTCAGCCACGTTTGCCAGCGATGGCGCCGATTGGTGTTCAACACACCCTTGTTCTGGAACGTTGTCGACATCAAAATCCCCCAGCTCCCACATCCTCGCGATCCTCAGTTTTCCAACCTCGTAAAGGCTTGGGAACGGCTTAATCAAGTGATCTACAAGATGGTCCGACTTTGGATCTCACGTTCTGCCAGTTCCCCCCTGACTGTGTCGTTCGAAAGTAATGTGTGGGGAAAAGTGGACAGACGGCTGTTCTCAGACGAGTTTCTGAAGGGCGTGCACCGCATGATCCGCCCCACTGTCGGTGTCCTTTGTGAAGCTTCTACACGGTGGAAATCACTTCATATCTCAGTTGCGGGTGGCGACTACGAAGCCAGCGCCCGTATCTTCGAAATGGCCCCTGATGACATCCCTATCCTTCAAAATCTCTCTTTTACCGGATTCCCTGTGCGCCCCGATCTACCCAAGTCACTGAAGACGGGGACGGAGCTTCTGAAGGGCCCGTCCCTCCAGCGACTGGCGTTTGGTGTGGTATTGTCTTCCCCCTCACTACTCCCAGTCGATTGGTCGAAGATCACTGAGCTCTCCCTGGGCGCACTCCACCGCCGCCCCGGTCACTCCTATCCCCTTTCTACCCTTTCATTATGCCCAAACTTGACCAGATGCTCCATCACTTTCCCGATCGGCATCGCTTTTTTCACCCGCGATTTCATGGCTGCTACCATAGACGGTACAGGCGATCCTAAAGATACGCGTGTGTGTCGCTTGCCAAGACTACGAACCCTCGAGCTTCGAGGATCAGGTCCGCCAGTGGGGTTCGCCGACAAGGTAGACCTCCCTTCCCTTCGAGAGCTGTTGCTCTATTGCAACTTGAAAACTGGCCCATGCGCAACGGGTGGTGGGGCTCTGGACCTCATCCAGAAATTTGGCGAGGGTCTGACGGACGTAGCTGTTGATTCGAGCGAGTTGGACGAGTCGAGCCTGGGGCGTGTCTTCGAGTGGCTGCCGAACGTGGTCAGTCTCAGATTCGTAGGGTGCTACGGCCCTCATTTGGAGTCCGGGGAGGTCAACGCGGCGGTCCCCGATTCTCTGTTGGAGAGGCTAATCCCAAAATGTGTTGACGACGCCGATTCTGGGCTTGGGAATGCGGACGACGGTCACTGTGGCGATGGTTATTTTACAGGGGTTTTTTGTCCAAAGCTTGAAAAGTTTGGGTTCAACGCCAGTCGTACCGTTGGTTTCTCGCAGGGTGCTATCGTTCGATTTATTGCGTCACGAAGAAAACCCAGGGATACCATCGGCATTTCGGAGCTCAACAGTGTTGTCGTCACCTTCCATACCCAACGACCTGGCAAGACGATTCGTGAAGCGCTGGAGGAGATGGACGTCGAAAATTTGGAGGACATGGTTTTGATCGCGCGGTACAAGACACGGTTATCTGACGAGCAGCTCGATTTTGGATATTACTCTGCCGATCATGAGGATTACTTGAAAATTGTTGCACCGTTGGATATGCACACGTAAAGCTACTCATTTACTTTTCAAATGGTCAATGATAGTGTCACGGGCGTCATGAGGAGTGCATTAGATGCATATCCTACATTAACATTGTCAAGTCTCCTAGCGTTCGGACAAACGGGCCTACAGTCGATATATAGTCCTCACGATCACGTAGCTCTATATCGGCGTCTAAGTCTGGGAGACGTATTCCTGGGTTGCTGTGCTGCCACGTTTGAGGCTTCCTGTACGCTGCAACCAAAGTCATATCTTCCAAGTCAACGTCCATCTCCTCAAGCCAGTCGCGGATCCCCTTTGTGGGTCTCTGAGAGGGGAAGGCGACGACGAAGCTTGTAAGCAGTGCGATCCCCGATGCGCTTCGACGGCGCCTTCGAGCCGCAACAAACCGCGCGAAGGCCTCTTCGGAGAGTTCAACATCCTCTCTGACTTGACATCCGAATTTCTGCAGTTTGGGGCAATAGCACCGTGTTCCACCAGTTCCATCGTTCAAGTCGTCAGCTTGGGGTGTAAGCTTCTCCAAAACCGAGTCACGGATGACTGGACGACGGTCAATGTCCATCAGCTGCTGGTACTGTATACCCCCGACCAGTCGGAGGTTGACAATGTTGGGCAAGTGACGGAGCATATCCAACAGACTGCGCTCGGCGGTTGGCGGCTTGAACGGAAGTCGTGGCGTTCGCGTTCGCGAGATTTGTTGAAATGGCATGAAGTTGGCCGCCGGGTGGGGGATCTTGGAGATGGATAGAGCACCTCGTCAGATTGACGCACATGGCAAGGGTAGAGAGAGGGAAAGATGTATTGGTGTAGTAGGCCAGAGGTCCGAGAGATAGCTCGGTGAAGTTGGCCCACTTGATGGGCAGGTGCAACGGAGAGGACCGTAAATATCCTACTCCTAGGCGACGAAGGTGTGGTGCTTTGATGAGCCCTCTCCCGGTCGTCATCTCCCCTAACCGTTCCCCTTGGTTCAGCTCGTTTACAACACTGGGGGAAGTGAGGAGAACGTTGATGTAGAGGGTTTCGAGAAGGAGTAATCTATCGGGTGGGATCTGGAAGAACTCGTTGACAGCTGCGTCGACCCCCACCTCGACTGTGAGATGAACTGCCTTCCAGCGGCAGGAAACATCACAAAGTGCGGTAACGAGTGAGCGCATGAGTTGGCTCGCAGTGAGGGCGGGATCCTCCGACATATCCGTGTCTTCTGGCAAGGTTAACCCGCCTGTAAACGAGACTGTCAAAGGGCAATTTGCAGACCTCGATATCCAAAGTTGGGTCCTTGCGAGGATCGCTTGCACTTGTCTCCCCCAGTACGCCATGAAGTTGTCCCACCTGTAGTCCTGAGGATTTGGAAGCCAGGGTGTTTGAATGTCGATGACGGTCCAGAGTAAAGGAGTGTTGAGGGACAAATGGCGCCACCGTTGGGAAACGGCGCTGATGATGAGGGCTGGGTGATCTCCCGACCATGTGTCGGAGGCTTGAAACGGATCGTTTGGAAGGCAGAACAGGAAGATGAGGGAGAGAATGTCGTTGGGCACCCTACGAACTGGAGATAGCAAAGCTGAATGCTCCTTGACAAACTTTGCGTGTTCGTCCCGCCGTTTGACGAGCGCTTCGATTTCTACGTTGAGCGCATCCACGACCTTTTGTCGTTCATCGGCCAGAGAACGTATATGGTGAAGTTCAATCCCAGATGGGACGTAGTTGGTGTTGAGATGTCGAGAAAAAGGTGATTCAGACGACATAATGGTTGACAGGGAGGTAGTAGTGAAGATCTTGGCGCACTGCCACTATTTATGATACTCTTTTTATCAGGGACGGCGCTGGGTGAACATAGGTGGGAAAATGGCGAGATGTCGGGGGTACCGGGGAGTGGTAGAGCGCTGGTTTGAATTGCGAGCTACAAAGCTCAGGAACCGGAGCATGCTGAGCTCGATTTTGGACGTGATTACTCTTCCGATCATGAGGATTACTTGTCAACTGTTGCGCCGTTGGGGCTACGTACGGACATGTAAAGCTACTCAATTACTGTTCAAATGCTCAACAATACTATCTGAGAGTGAAGAGCGCAGTAGATTTTTGTGCTACAGTGTCAAGTCGCCGAGTGTCTGTATAAACAGACCCACAGTCGATATAAAGTCTTGGTGCTCCCGTGACACTACATCGACGTCGAATTTGGGTCGAAACTCTCTTGGACCGCTGGGCTCCCATTCTTGACCCTGGTATGCCGTGATCAAGACCATGTCTTCCAAGTCAACGCCCATTTCTTCGAGCCGTCCCCGGATCGATTGAGTAGGCCTGGGGGAAGTGAAGACCACAACAAAGCTTGTCAGTAGAGCCACGTCTGTGTTGAGACGGTTCCTTCGAGCCGCAATGAACTGGGCTATAACTTCCTCGGAGACTTCAGTGTATTCTTCGAGTGTGCATCCGAATTTCTTGAGCTTGGGGCAATAGCACGTTCCGCCAGCGACGCCATTGTCGTTGGACTCCTGGGAACGGGGTGTCAGCTTCTCCAAAACTGAGTTAAACCTGACCGGATAGAGGTCAGCGAGCATCTCAGGCGGGAACCATGGTATCTCTCCGAAGAGTCTGAGGTTGACAACATTCGGCAAGTGTCGGAGCATATCTAACAGACGGGGGAGGGTGAAGGACCCTCGTTGTAAGAGTACGTCCGTTAGACCATCACCAAACTTCCGAAAGAGCTCCACGGTGCCATCGAGCCGCTCTTTGACTACCGTATATGGGTATGAAAGAACAATCAGTTCTCGGAGTGAAGGGAGGTCGAGGTTGGTGGCAAAAGAAAGGGGCGGCCCAAATCCCCGAAGTTCAAGTGTCCGAAGCTTCGGTAAGCGACACACACCGGAGTGCGGAATATGATTGACGGGAATGGAAGCCGAGGCGTCCGTGTTCGCGTCTTGATAGAGTTTTTGTACGGAAAGTGGGTGTACGGAAGGTGGGTGATGGAGATAGTGTATGGGAGCTGGGTGGGCAATGGTGCACCTTGTCAGATTGGAGCACATGGCGAGGATAGGGAGAGGGGAAGAGAATGTATTATCTTGACCGATAACAGATCCGAAGGATAATTCGGTGAGGTTATCCCACTTGATGGGTAGGGGCACCGAAGAGGACCACAAAGATCCCACTCCTAGGCGACGGAGGCGCGGTGCTTTGACCAGGGTATTTGGATGTTGATGATGGTCCAGAGTAAAGGGGTGTTGAGGGATAAATAACGCCACCGTTGGCAAACGCGGCCGATGACAAGGGCTGGGTGATCTCCCGACATTCTGGTAAGCCTAGAGCTATGCGAGTTGCATGAAAGGCAAGCCAGGAAGATGAGTGAGAGGATGTCATTTGGCACCTCGCGTATTGGAGATATCGAAGCTGAATGCTCCTCGCCAATGTTTGCGTATTCGTCCTGACCTTGGACGGGCGCTTCTACTCCTACGTCGAGCGCATCGACGACATTGAGTCTTTTATCAACTGGAGAGCGTAGATCGTTGATTTCCATGGTGGAAGGGACATGGTTGGTGTCGAGATGCTGAGCAAAAGGTGGGGTAGATGACATACTGGTCCACAGGAAGGTGGTGGTGCAGGTCGAAGACTACGAGTCGCACGTAGAAGATCTTACGTTCTCTTCCCGAAACAAGACGCACTGCCACTATCTACTTCTATCGGCGTTGCCAGTTCACCCTGGTATGAAAAAAACCCTTACCGATAGACGGCAACCGCTGTCTTTCAACAAGACGAAAGGAACCGAATATTCCTTGAATGCTCGCTCCCATTAAATTTGCGTAGAGTGGTCTTCAATTACTACTTACAACAAAAAAGGGTATTGAGGTCAGCTGCCACTATCTCAAGTCCGTCCTACGCAAAAGTCAATGTTCAATCCAAGTCAGTAGTCAAGCATCGGAAAAATTAGGTTATCCAAATCACGATACAGACTTCTCCCCCACTCCCCGTATCGACCCCATCCTCTCGATAGCCTCCACAGGACTCTCCTGCACACCATCCTCGTCCGATTTATTCGGATCCACGAGAGAAGCCGTCGCTCTGCTTTTGAGTAAATTCCCAATAGCCAACGTATCCATCCGTTCGAGCGAAACGGACCTCTCGGCTCTCACCGTACCCGTAGACAACCGATGCGGATTCTCCCGTCGTCCTCTTCGATCGGGATGTTCAGCGAGAGAAGCCAGCGCGTCGAAATCGACGTCGATATCGAATGGGATGTCGAATGGGTTGGAGGAGGGAGGTGGGTAGGTGGATTCGCGTAAGCCGCTGCTCATGCTACGCTTACTTTTGCGGCTTGCTTTTCGGCTGAACGAGCCCGTACCGTCGTCTGTTGGTGTGATTTGCGAATACATAGATGCTGAGTCGATGGATTCGGAGGAGGGAGAGAAGTATGTGAAGTTTAGAGGGGAAGGTGGGGTTCGGAGGCCTTCGGCTGTAGATAGAGGAGGAGGAGGCGCAGGGAGAGGGAAAGACGGTGGGAGTGATGGAGGCGGTGGAGGTGCCTTGAAGGTTGTCGACTGATCGATTTTGAGAGGGGTGGGCGTAACAGGTGGGGTAGGGAAATGACGAGAAGCGGGAGGCGTAGGAGTGGTAGAACGGGAGGATATGTATGGTGTATGCAATGGTGGGCTGCCGTCAGAGAATTCGTCGCGCATGGAGAGAGATATCGGTTCTTCGGTTTGACCCCAAACGTACCCGGTTGGCGCCACGAACATCGTAGAGGAACCTTCGGACGAGGGAGAGATTGGGAACATGCGACGTGGAGAGGGGTACTGAAGGTTTATGGGCCTGGGTGTCGTGTCGAAGTCTGTTCGGAGAGAACTCAGATGAGCTCGTCAAATAAGGTCCGACATGACATACCTCGGTGGGGACCGAGATCTCGAAGAGGTGCATTGGTCGCCACTCTCGTCGGAGCTGGGGCTTGCAAGTGCGCGTAACCGGCTATCCGCAGCAATTTCCCATCATTGTCGTCTTCTTCGTCTTCTCTCGAAAGCTGGGGTTGGATAGGAGCATAAGACGTAGGTGAGTAAGGTAGAGAGGGTAGCGATGAGATGATTTGGGAGCTGGGGCGATGGTGTCCGAGTGTCATCCTAGAGTCCGGAGGCGAACTCCCTAAGCCACCTATCGTATTCCCAAGCAACGGCGCCATTGACGAGGACGAATCCGTATGACGATGATTTCGAGGAGCTGCTTTCAAGCTGACAGGCTCATAGCTCTTGAAGTAGGAGTTGTCGCTTGAGACTGTAAACGCTGATGATAGCCCCGCGCTGGGCACACTCCTGACATCACCTTCCCAGGGAGGGTCCAAGTTCAGTTGTTGGTGTTTATGAAGCTGTCGACGACGATATCGTGGGACGATGACCACAACTATGAGTACCCCAACGAGGACCAGACCGGCGATGGTCCCACCCACGATCGCTGGAATATTGAGGGAGGAAGAGGAGGCGGACGTGGCTTGAACAGTGTCGGCCCGAGGGAGGAGGTCGAGGTCTGGTGCGGGTGCCATTATGTAGGCCGGGACAAGTTTCCAGTTCCGAGAGCCTTGAGACAGTCAGGATGGTAGGAAAGAGGGGTCGATGAGGCAGGGAACGGTCCTATATCAACACTTTGAACCGCTACACAGCATTCCGCTCCGCAGCTGCCCAGTTCCACCACCCTTGGAGTTTCGAGGCAAGGGAGCCGAGGGACGGGTAAGACCGGCTATACAAGCGATGCTAAGGCTAATCCTATTCCGTTCCAACCCTCGTTCGGAACTGGAATTGAATAGACGTCGATAATCCAATCAAGCGCCTGACGATGATATGAAGTACAACACACCATTTAAGGACCGAAGCGGTAGGTTCAGGCGGCTCTAAGGTGCAAAGCAGAGCCTTGATTGAATACGAACAATTTGTATACTTATGAACCATTGGTCAATAACGTGTTTCACCACACCGAGGAACGAGGACGACCACTCACATCGATCCTGTCTTTGGACGTCGACTCTCTGAATGTTCAGATTCGGTTCAAACGAGCCACATATACCTCAAGATCAGTATACATCACATTGGGGAAGGCTGAGTATGGATATGCATGAGTTGTGAAGGTGTTGACGCTACACGGTCGTGCGCTGTGCGGAGGTAAGGTCGTCGGAACAGCAACGGAACGGATTGGGCGCACGGCGACGGGCCTGATGCCTAACAGTCACAAGCAAACGGCCAAACAAATCGCTTTTGAACCTTCACTGGCTTTACTTCAACTTAGATTCTCCACCGGCAACTTGCCTTGACCTATGAATCGAGCATGAATTTCTTCCTACTCCAGAGTCCTTGGCTGAACGGACTACGGCCCAGGGCTTCCAAAGCGATAGGTTTCCTATGTGCACAATATTGCGCGACCGTCACAATTCCTTACTCTGAATTGACTATAGAAATTCTTGCTTATTTACATACTGGGGATATAGACTTTAATCTCAGCAGGAATTTGCCTGCTTCTATGCCACTGTCACGCGGATGAAGGAGGATGAGCTTGTTTGTGATCCGTGCCCCACTCGTACTCTCTTCTCCTCCTTCGTCCCACTATAAGTATCAGGATCCTGAGTGGTACAGCGTGAGTCAGTCACACAAACAGAAAATGCTCCCTGCTATCTCAACCCGCTGGATACTCTCAAGCAGACAGCATTCGCTTTTGTTCTTTCATCATCGCCTAAAACACACTCAAGTATCAGCCATTTGCAACCCAAGACCGGTACAGCGGGCGCCGGTTGAGGTAGACGTGGACGCGTCAGGGTGGGGGATCGGCATGGTTAGGGAGGGTCGAAGTCGATCGTGGAAGTTTACCCAATCGGCCCAATTGCCGCGACATCCACGAACCCAAGAGATAAACATCTTTTGGGCGGAGATGTCCGCCGTCGAGATGGGAATTCACGACGTGATACAGGGTGGCGTCTCCAACACCACCGTCGTCGTTCGCTCGGACAATCTGGGGGTGGTATCGGTTTTAACGAGCTGCTTTAAATTCGACTCCGAATCATCATTGGTCGCCATACCAAAGAGGGCTCCTCCTCTTGTTCAAGATGTCGTCCGACAAATTGGATCCCTTTGCTCAACCAGTGGCATCAAGCTCGAGCTGCTTTGGGTC
The DNA here is from genome assembly GCA_027579765.1 of Candolleomyces efflorescens. Taxonomy (NCBI): domain Eukaryota; kingdom Fungi; phylum Basidiomycota; class Agaricomycetes; order Agaricales; family Psathyrellaceae; genus Candolleomyces; species Candolleomyces efflorescens. The sequence goes on from JAMZDL010000133.1 coordinate 58,966, forward strand.
AGGGGGACGGAAAATCCTGCAAATGGGCCATCGCGAGGACAGCTGAGCCCAGATACCCTATGTGCGTCCGGAATGGAGATACCGAGCCATATGAAGGGTTTGATACTCCCCATAGATAGTTCCAATGTCTTTCCTGTACAGAAGTAGTAACCGTCTCCTATGCTCGATTCTTCGACGATCTGGAACAAACTCGTCATGCCCACACGAGGCCGTGTCTGTAGTAAGCGACCAATAGCAGATATGAGCGCGTTGAGTAGTTGATCGAGCATTTCAAACGCGTTCCAGTCAGTGTAAACGACTCCGATGAACTACGGCCACAGGCCTTGTATGATATACACGTCCCACTCATGCCAGGGTAGCCCGAGTGTGCTCAATTTAGCGAATAAATAAGTGCTCTGATATATCTACAAGTGACCGTGACCCATATTCCCAAGAAGCAAATTAAACCGACATTGAAACCGAAACCTGACCTTGACCCGCAGTGATATGCTCTTACTTTTCCCAAGCGGACACAGAGACAGAGAATCCCAAAAGGTGAATTAACATGTAAACCTAGACCTAGACCTTCTTCATCGCTTCATGATCGTCTTCGTTTTTCCAAGTCAATTCAGAGATGGACTTCTGGGGCTCTTCCGTTCCGCTCGCATGAGTCGTCGTTTCTTGGTCGACATTGACCTGAAGCTGGGGGAATCAAGATCAGCGTCTCTCTAGTTGACCTTAATTAAATTCAAGTACCTGCGGCGCCATAGTGTGAGTTTCATCGTGCACTGTCGTCGAAAACTGCTTGAGATGTGATTGCTTGAAGAGTTCCGTGAACATGATCGGTTTGTGGGCGGTAGCTGAGTTGGAGTTCTGGGTACGATGTCCTGGTTTCAGGTTTTGCCGAGTATTCAATCTGAAGGGTGACTGAGTATGAAAAGACAGGGATGGCTCGAAAGTGACGTACGTCGTAAGAAGCGAGTTGGCGTAGACTATGACCCCTATGAGCTTTGGCGCCCCCTACAGAATGAGAATACTTACATTTACTGATGACGAAGTGGATGGCCATGAAGATGAGATTGTGAGGCATCGTTAGCCACTAGGAGGTCGAAGAGATTCAGAGGTATCGATAGGAGAGACATCGCAGTTACTTACGGTGATCAGCGACATGCAAGTGGCAGCCCTGAAAGGGTCACGTCAACGCCTAAGAAGAGTACAAAGAAGAAGAATTCCTCTTACATCGTAAGAGCACCGTTCTCGAACGTATACAGCATCAGAGCGTCGAGGACGTAGTTCATACTTGAAAGAGTCAAAGGTCATTTCGCGAATTGCGTTAACCTTTGTTCACTCACCTCGAGTTCTTGTTCTGTCTCCGTCGGAGAAGCCAGCACATCAATGCGGTGATGAAAATATCCAACACAGATGATAGCGTCAACCCCGACGTGAAGGACCACTATCGCCATGAAGCTAAATCAGTGAACGTAGCCACAAGCCAAACCTTGCAAACTCACCGTATAGAGTCGGACGAACTCAGTCAAGCTACGCAGTGTCACGCTGGGTGGTGATGGTTGGCCTTAGCAATGAGAAGTGGTCGCATGATGAACGGTACCTACAGTTTGACGGTGGTGACTGGTAGATGCAGAGCAGGTCAGTAAAGGCCGATCAAGCCAACGGTATTATCCAACTCACGGCAGGCGAAAGCTTGAGTTTGAAACAGAGGGTTAGAATATTGGGCAGAGAGGTCGTTAATCGTACTGACCGACACGAGCGCATGCCATCGCGCCCTATGGCGCTGTTCAGCCACTTTGATGCGACACCAGACTCGGGCAAAACACGTACCAATGGAATGCATAGCCAGATGTTGTTGTCGGACACTGAAACGCGAGACGGATCAGACAATGATGGGAAGGAGACGGGAGCCAAGAACTCACGTTTATAGATTCTATAGATGAAGAACCTGAGGTGGGATATCGACGTTACGATCACAATCACAAAAGGTTCATAGACAGATGGGAACTTACCAATGCACACCGAATGTAAGGACGGCCTGAAGGTGTGAAGGTGTGATTAGTCAAAGCGGTGTGAGCATCACGACATAGGGCCAGGAGGGGAAATACGAACAGTCAGGGCAATAGTCAGCTGTCAGGAACGAAGAAGATTGAGTTGGCGGTTTCTGTTTCCCATTCATTCGAGTGGAGACTTACGGCAAGACTCCTGAGAGATCATAGTAGGAGCGTTAGCCATTGAAATTGTAGCGTTCTGGTGAGGGGTACTGACCATGGAACCCAATCAATTCGAGAGGCATCGCCGAAGTGCTCAATCAAGTGGTCCCATAAAGAGTGCGTAATGAAGACCGTATGGAGAGTGTCAAGAAGCCTGTTTCCCAGGGAATGTCAGTCCGATCAAGGGGAGGCGCGGAGGTAAGAACGAATCGGCGGAAACATACCACACAGCCAAAACCTAGAAATATTGAGTATATTCAGCAGGAACGAAGACGCGCCAGCGGAACTTACCAGTAGCTTCAACGTAAAGCGATCGTTAGGATACATCTTGAAGAATACGAACACCTGCGCCTGCGTGATGCCACAAAAGCTATTTCAAGACGTTCAGCCTCGGATGAGTAGAAGCAGAATAAGCTCTCACAGCGTCGCGATGATACCTCCAATCATGAGTGCCCCAAACGTTCTACCGATATCGACCATTGTTGATAAACGAGCGGGAGGTTCCTAGTGCTATATGACAATGTTAAATCAGCTGGCAAAGGTGGAGAAAGATGATCGCGCACTGGGGAGGGACGACAAATGAGACCAGTCAACCGGAGGAGCGTAAATGACAGCGTTGATATCTTATATACAACCACAACTGTGGGCGCCTGTGATTGAGATTAGCGATTGTCTCGGAACGGCCGCCTACTGTTTGGCTTGAATGAATGCAGTTCCGAATACCATGGAAGTAGGCCAGTAGCGGGGGTGTGTCTGTCAAATCGATAGAGACTAGTTGATGGCTGATGCACTAGCTTGTATGATTTTTAACGTCCTTAAGAAGAGCGCTGAATTCGATAAAGAAGCGAACTACGAAGGCCCTCATCGCCTGGCATGTTGTAGAATTTTAGGGGTAAGAAAATGTTCAACGTCAAAACGCTGGAATCTCGGGGCACAGTACGACACAGGGGCTGGGGTGGACGGTGGGCGATAAGCCCTGCCAGTGTCGTAAGTGGGAGCGTGTCATAATTACCACGAGAAGGTCGACTGCTCGATGAGGATGCCGAGGTGGTCACCAGGTCAGTAGGACGCCACCATCTGAATGATGCCTTCCCCAAAACAGAAGGCATCGTCTAAGTCGGAGGGAGACCATAAATTTTCAGTCACAGCTTTGTGACGATTAGGGGAAAGTTTAATGAAGATGATTGAGAAAATTGACCCCGATGACGAGTGTCGTTGGCGTACGAGATGCCCCTAGTCCACAAACTTCAAACGTGGGGCATATATGGCCGAACGATAAGCAAGGTACAATCGGGGTCAGGCTATGTGCGAAGGGTCTTCAAAACACAATACGTCGACACCATTCATCCTTTCACTTGGCGAATTATGAGAGGTAGAACACCTAGGTAGGAAGGTCACTTCGATGGACGGTTCCTGAGTATGCAGTAACGCACCGCCGGTTGGTAAAGGATAGGGCTTCGAGCCTAAAGCAACCAGTACGCCATTGATGAAGCCACTATGAGCAGTAATGGCAAGAACTAATCGAAAACGCAGTGAGCAAATTCAATGAGACTGGAAGAGAAGGAACAGGAGCCCACATTCGTCGTCTGGGTGGGACTTCCAGAGCCTATCGATCACTGTTTGCGCTCGAGCAGCGACTTCTGCTTTGGTTTCACGGACATCGGGATTCCAGAGTTCGTCCTCCTCGGTGAGAGATTCTTCGATTAAGAATTTAGGGTAGTTGTGGGCAATGAAGGATCTGGTTCCGCGCTTGTCACATGTGTGGACACCGTTCTCTTCGCGGCAGTCCTGTCGAATACCAGTACATATTATGATAGATTCGATAGATGACGAAATGCCAGGTACGCTCACCTCGATCACCGTGACCAGGTCATTGTCATAATAGCCTTCGAAAACGATCTCGCACGTTTTCAATGCGCGGGAATGGGGACTACAGTAGATCTTGTCGGGTGGCTGAAGACCGTAAAGCAGCTCTTCCTCCCAGACACTTCGGGAGAATTTGGCTTGATCAATCCCCCTCGGTGTAAGCTGAGGATCAGCTAGAGAGACGTGCGCAAAGTGAATCCGAGGTGTCAAAACTCGAGATATAATCCTACGCACGACCCCACGTAAGCTCATCATCGCCGTTCAGCTTGGACCAATGGCTGCGACACAGAGTTCAACATTTCGTCGTCTCTCCCCCCGGAGTACACTTACTCGTCCCAAGCTTTGGTGCCGTACTTGGCCTCAGCCACGTTATCTGGACCATATGACTTGATCAGCGGGAGTCCAGATCCCTCGAAACACTAAAATGGTCGACAATACATACGATATCCTTCCCCATGGCGTACCAAAAGCAGAAGCTTGTGGGATCCCTTTGCAGTGGTGACATTCAATCCCGAGATAATCTGGCGGAGGCGGGTCCATCGATCAGGAGCGTCATCGATGAGCCCAAAACGAGCGGGGACTTGCTCGACGTTGGCGGGCACCTGATGTACCACCAATGTCTGGTCCCCTTCCCGTTCTTCGACAGACTTTGGCTGTGAAGTTCCTGATTCGGGGAGTGATAAGGACGGGATCTCAATCTCTTGAGAAAAATACCCTGGAAGAATCTGTGGTACGACGTCCGTCAATGGTTTGCCTCAGATTGCTTTCTATATGATCTTTGAATACCTGGTACACTTGCTTTGCCATGGTAGATATTGAGAGGTCCAGGAATGAGAGGTTAACTGCAACCAGGGTACGGGCGGTGCATCGGGACTGAGCGCCGATCAAAATGACGCGGTGAGTGCCGGACACTTATGCGGAGCCAGGACGGAGCCTAGAACTTCAGCATGGTCTGCAACCGGTGAAGAAGTGTGATTAGCTACGAGCGTCCTATCCCCGTTGCCATTTCACACAAGCCTCAATACTAGTCAATACCCCACATTCTCGTTCTCTTCCTCAAACGACCCTGGGGCACTAGTTCTCCCGCGGCCGTTGAATGACATTGACACTCTCGATATAATGACACCCCGACGGAAGCCCGACTCTATACAATCGTTGTATTGATTTTACTGGAGCCATTTCGTTGTACGCTCGTATGGCTCCCCGTTTCTACCAGGAAGGTATTATTAGGATGATGCCGTACGTGACCTCTCACCGCAGTAGGATAACTCCCGAACTCGCGTGCACCCCGCCGGTGTCCTGCTGACGCCTAGTTCGCCAGGGTAGTGACTTCGATTTGAGCGGTTGCCGGCATCTTCTTCATGTTTCGTGCTAGTTCACTTGGAGTATCAAAAATTTGCGCTTTGGTATATAAAGACCTACTCGGTTTGAGCCCCGAAACCCCCCTTCGCCAAATCCACATACCGGTTCTCCTGTGCGCGTTCCCCCCCGCGCCCGTGCCCGTCAAACTGCAAGTTCCATAACCCGCACCAAGTTCCCGTGGAATGGCCGAGGTCGACGTTCGAAGGACGTTCGGAGCGCTGTTGGTTGGAGGACTGTTCGCAACCCTGTACGTATTGTCTTCTGGTGCTTTCCATTGAACTGCTTAGACCAATTTCACAACCTTCCTCCCTCGGTAGCCTGTCGGGAGTGGTGGGGATACAGACACTCATCTACTTCAAGCTCTATCCTGGGGACTCAGGGAGACTCAAAGCGTTGGTGAGCATTCCACTCATCGAGCTCCTGTTCGCAACGAACTCATCGGGAACAATTCCCCAGACAGCGTCCATATGGTACGCTCCACATTCGACGATCTACGTTTATGGAATCTCTGACCCGGCTGCAATGTTAAGGCTCCTTGATACCCTCCACACGATCTTCATCTGGCTGACGCTATGGAACTATCTCATCGAGTGGTTTGGCAAAGAGTCGGAGATCGACGTGATCCTTTGGTACGTGATTTGGTTGAAACGCGTTTGATTTATGCAACTGAGAAAAGAACTGTTGGAAGGCCGTTATAACTCATATATATAAAGATGTGTCGAAGTTGTGTTTACATGTGTTTGGATTGCATTTTTTCGCTCTGCATATTCCTGCCTCCCCAACTTTTTCTTATTTTCTCATTCCTTCATACTACATGTAAATGCCCGCGAATTTTAAACTGTCGGGTCGAAGGGTTTGCTTCAAAATCTAGGTTTCAAGTTTCCGTTGCTTGGCCTTGGCGCCCTCGGGCTTCTAGCGTAAACTCCGTCATCCCGCTCTTATGTCCGCCTGCATGGACCACATTGCACTTGGCAATCCTGCTCACTCTCTCAGTCTGATTGTGCAATAGTATTATGGTGTCTGAGTGGAACATGATTCCCTGAGAACCTCTCAGACTCTCGGAGTCACTGTGTCCGAGGAGTCGAAAATCAGACGTGCACCACAGCTGCTCAATATCAAATGGTATTGCCGTATTGGCTCAGAGTTTGACCATGTACTCGAACGACCTGTACAAGGATGACTTCGTGGCGAGGGGGAAAGAGGGATATGCATTAAGGTAGGCTCGAGACAATGATGCACGAGAGATGTGAGGCGGGCAAAAGTGGTCTGTTCAGTCAGTAAGTGGGGCAGAACGAGACAATGACGGTGCTGAAAGTAGTAGCGACGAGGTATTTATAGGAGAATGAAATTAAGTTCCTGTTTTTCATAACCATGTTTGTCCAGCGATATCAACGCTCGGCGGCTTGGGCGTACATCGTAGCGACGGCAAGAGTACTCGGTATGAAAGCTGTCTTTTGATCGAGATATCAATCGCATTATTGTATTGCCGTAGGATTGCCCACACCATCACATCTACGACAACTCAGAGCGAAGGGAGGTACAGTCTCTCACTGAGGCCGCATCGAATGCAAAGCTTATGATACTGGAATCGTATCCAATGGTACGCTACTGGGAACTCCCATCAAATAGATCTAAGAAAGCCGAAGCGAAGCGAGGCGCTCCTTGTCTATCACTATCATAATGACGGTGAGCATATTCTCTGTTCACGTTCACGTCGTACTGAGTTGACCGGTTGCACCACCTCTAGGCGATCTTGACCTTTCTTGTCCACTGGTATGTCGTTTTCGCGCCCAAGCCGATTCCCCTCAATGAAAAAGCTCTCCTTTTAGCTTCTTCGCTCAGCGAATCTTCAGACGTGCGTCCGACAAAATCTTTCTTGGTGGTTCTGCTCACTCCATGTCCCCTGCAGTTAGCAGGAAAAACTACTTCTTGACGGTCCCCATCGTAAGCCGCGTCGTCTTGCCTCTCTCCTCACTTTACGTTACTGAGGCTTCTTCTCGCCGACGTGTCGCAGGTAATTCTCGCCGTTCTCCGTCTGGGTAAGCCTCATCCAGTTCGGTATATCGTCCCGAATTCCACTACTGACTAACTAAATTTCTCTTCGTTTCGTCTCGTGTAGCGTCCGCTTCCGGTACGCAAGGACTTACCGTTGTTTTGAGAAACGCCGTAACCATCTTATTCTTCGCACAGTTACAACTGGGGAAATGATTGCGCTAGGAAGCTTCACGGAGTTCAAACGACGATTTACGGTTCGTATTTTCGCCCTACATATTAGCGCTTATACCGAGCGGTGCTTACGAGAGGGTTCGTTGCTTCTAGTGGATCTTCACCCTTGGCCTATCGCTCTCGACCGCTGTGGATATCCTCATTACGGGATGTCTTTTCCTCCTCCTTCAGACGAATCGCACGTCGTCGAAACTCTTGAACTCCGACCTGAACGCCCTCATTGATTCGTTGATTATGTATACTTTTGAGACTGGTGCTATGACTTGGTGAATATTTCATTCCCTTCTTCACCAACGATCTCGCTGACACTCAATTTGTTCAGCGCCGCGACGATTGTCGCGATGGTCCTTTGGGTAGTTATGCCCCACAACCTCATATTCATGGGTCTCCACTTTGTGATTGGAAAATGTACGCCCATTTTCTCTCCTCCGGAAACGTGTTCAACCTAACCGTCCTGGATACAGTCTACGCAAACTCATATCTCGTCACGTACGTCCCGAGCTCACTCCGAGGTCTTCGCGCGCAACGCTTACGATGCCTTACATATAGCGTCAACGCACGAAAACACCTCCGAAAAGGTTCTTCCGTGAACCGACAAACATTATCGCTATCATCATCCTCTAAAGACGGCCGAGGAGGAGGAGGTGGTGGTGGTGGAGACCGTCGCTCCGGCCTCCCAGCGATCAAACTCAGTAATTCCCTTCGGAATTATAATCGCAACAGTGCGGTACCGCCTTCTCCGGGACGTGCAAAACAACTGAGTGATCGCTCCCCATCGAGGTCTTCCTCCGAATTCGGGCGCGCCGACTTTGAAACTGAGAGTCAGGGTAAGGTCAGATCTGTAAGTGGGATTTTGAAATATACTTGTGTTTCGGAGCTGATGATGAGTATCCGCGGATGTGATAGCTCCAGATAAATGTTGAACGGAGTGTTGTGTTCAGCGAAACATAGCTGTATGTCATTAACCCTGCATCAATCCAGTAATTCAGATTCATAATCGTACTCTATCCCACCTCTGTCGCTCCTTTACTAAGTACTTCCCGAGATTTCTTGGTGACTATAATATTAATGGACTCTAGCATACCGTATTGGTGGATGATTCCCCATCGTTCAGATTCGTCCCTCCATCTTGCAGATAATCGCCTGAGCCTGGGTTCATTCATCTCGTTCAATATGGTATAGCTTAAGGTTTCCCGCATCGAATTGACAGAATCATACTTAGCGTTTCATTAATTCGCGCGCAGCAGAAAGTCACAAACAAAGTCCACGCATGACTTGTCACGCAACAGACTTGGTAGGGTAAGGAAAGTATTTAATATTCATGTTTTCCGTAAGGATGGCCTGTAAAACATCCCCAAACCATTCTTCCCCCTTCCGCCATTCGTGATTCCGACCCCACTGGTCGATGATATCGAGCGCCTCAATCGTTTTGCCGTCCTCATCCAGTGGTTTCCAGCGCCCTGGGTGCTCGTCGGTAGTCCCGTACCCTCCATTGACGGTGAGAAAGTGGTAGTCCAATAGTTCGTATAGATCTGAGTTGAGGACGGTTTGGACATGGCAGATTTGGGGGTACAGTAGCATCTTGCGCAAGATCCAGGCAAAGACGGCGGAAGGTCGGGGGACGAGGATCGTGATTCCAGATGGGAGGTCGAGAGAGGGAGCGGGAGAGAGTTCGGGAGGGGTGAAAGAGACAAATGATGTCGGGTAGATGACGAGGTATTGAGCGCAAGATGGGGCGGATGAGCGGGTTAGGCGGTACCGGATGCCTTTGGTGTGGATGTCCCCCTCGACGGCGCTGAGTAACGTTGAGTGGGGAGATAGAGGGAGGCCCATGGTGGTGAGGATGTCCGACACGAGAGGCATTTCGTCGTCGGGGACAGCGTAGGAGAAATTCTAGAGAATGTTACAGGAGCTTTTTTGGGTAGAAGAAAATAAAACTTGCGATGAGGACGTTGGGCTTGCCCATGCGTCGATACAACAACGCCCTCCACTCGATCAATTTGACACCGGCTGCTTGCAATTTGGACAGGGCAGCATCGACCAGTTCTGTGGGTTGATGGTCAAAGACGTCTTCACGCTTCTTCTCCTCGTGGATTTCTGGCATCGTCACCGTGCAGAAGCCTTGCATCGTGGTGGTCTCAGATTTTCAAATGACGAAGAGGGCGTGGGAACCTTCAAAGGAGCCGACATAGTTGTGACTCGGCAAGATCTTGAGACTCAGGTTCGCTCTAAGAGCAGATGGCCTGCTGTATCTCGTTTTAAGGGTTCGTCGGACAGACGTTTTTGAGAACGCCTCAGCTTCGGAAAAGTGGTCAAGCAGTGTTGCGAGTTTGAAGAGTACTGAACAACTTGAAGTGACATCAGGCGGACAACGCGGTGAGTTCTTCGAGAGTATCCATACTACAAGAAAAGTAAACGGACTCGCGACTACTAGTAGGGAGAGACGACGAATCCAGCGGGAGGCGCAAGCTGTGAGAACGATCAGATGAGGATGTAGGTCGGCTTGCAAGCGATATTGGCGAAACCATGCTAAAACGAACCGAGCTCAGTGTCTGCGGAACTGAAGAGCAAATCTAATTAAATATATTACGCTACCCACTTGATCGACGTTGCTGCAACAAGCAGTCTGGTGAGCACAGGTGGTACCAGTCCCACCGATGGCGAGAGCGTCGCAGCGGGCACCGGCTAGTTCACCGAGGGTGGGTGTGATAACCCCTAAACCCCCCATAGTGGGAAGGGAGGGTATTCCCTGTTCAAGAGCCGGACCGAGTTATCGTGGTGTAGCTCGGAGGAGAAGGTCTAAAGAGTTACCGGGTGGCCTGAAGGAGGTGCTTGCATAGTCTGGGTGTTGCAGCAGTAGAGAGGCCCGCTTTCGCACGTAGTGTCGGCTCTGGCTGCCTATAATAGGTAGGGGATTTGAGTTGGGATATTCCGACCTGAGTGCAGGGTGCGTGAGTGGAGAGTGAGACCGACTTACCAATGGAGCAGGGGAACCGGCGATCAGGGGTGTTAGAGCCAGAGTAAACGTGGTGAGGAAAGCTGGTGCGCTGAGACGAATGAACATCTTTGAAAAGCTGGTGTGTATGAGAGAGAGCTGGGGAGGTATGTCAATAGCGAAGTACGTTTATATATGGCCTGTTGCGGTGGGCGTATCTTGAGATGGGAATTCGTGTTCCTGATTTGGTTGGTCGTTCGAAGGAAGCAATTAACCTTGAATCTGTCAGTGTAGTATGGATCGACAGAGAATACTGCCAGGACGCGATTTTCGGCTGAGTCTCACGCCGACAGGCTTTCACCTTGAATTTGGGAACGTCATCGAGTAGCTGTGAACGGGAGTACATTTTAGCTTAGAGTTATATTTTCTCTCGCAAGAAAATACGGTTGCAATGCGAAGCAAGGAAAATTACGGACAAAGTTCTCGAGCTCGTGCTCGACCAGCCAAATCACAGGATCAGTTGATAGTTCAAAGCTGAGTCAATAGACTAGGCGCGACACGGTGCTAGCATCAACCTTCTAGCGAACCCTTGCAAACACCGATCGAGAAAGAGAGATAGACGAGACTACGAGACCTGGGTTCATGCATGGCTCTGAAGGTACCGTCGTGTTGCGTCACTACAATCGTTTCCGTGTTCGGAGAACGTGTTTCTCGGGCATATATCGATGTGGTGCTTAGAGTTGGTACAGGAGGGAATGTAAAGAAGACTTGGGATCTCGATTAAGATTGGTCTAACGAAGAAAGCCTGAAGTTTAGGATAAGCCAGATTTGGAATTAATTCTGGCGGGCTGTAGGTCAGGCTCTCTAAGAGTGGGTCATGCCACCATATAATGAGGGTGAGGCCGACTGATAGGACCAGGTCCCATTGATACTGTAGCCAGGTGAGCACACAGGCACGGGGTGAACCCTGAAGGCGTACGCATGTGTTGTTTCCGTCGTTGCACGCGCACCGATGCGTACACGGAACAATTGGGCTGAAGAACAAACGACGCCCTGATTCAATTGAGGAGCTCCGAGGAGCCTCGTCGAAATGCTGTTTAGATGTTCGACTAGTGTGTACCTTCGTACCAGAAGCAGATTGCATTGGCTCACAGGTTTCTGATCCTATCGATGAGTCCTACCATCTATCAAGTGGCGCTTGCGGGAGCGTCTGGGATGGCGGAGAGACTAGAAGGGTTGAAAGAAGGAAATCGTGAGCAGCCGGAGGTGATGCTGCCTCTTTTCCTTCACGCCCCCTCAGAATATCTACCTGCTCGTGGAAAGTCAACACAAATTCATGTGCTGAAGGATGACTTGCGTAGAACGAGCCTAGAATTGATGTGTAGAATCTCGGGCCGTTGCCAGGTCTTGAGAAACTGACAATTCTAGAGCCAGTTTGCGCTGTGTTGGAATGAATTCATCTACCGGTGAGTGCTTTGCACAGTTGATTTCAAGACCTGAGGGTACCGGTTATGTCCTACTCACCTGTTCCTCATCCGCCAAGCCACTCGTCCAAGTTCAACTTGCGTTCTGTTGATGATGCGTGACAGAACTTGAAAACGACCTTCCTCAACCGTGTCGCATGAGTCACAGAGGGCTGGAATCACATCAGCAGCGACATTCGTAGCCGTCCTTTGTCTAGTACCATGACGTGGAATTGAGGCGAGGCGGTCCTGAATATGATCAGTCATCGACGATAAGTAGTACTTGTGTGCACAACAAGCTACAGTGTTTACCGCTGATACTTCCTTAGACGCACGGGCCTGTGTTTTCTGAATTTTGAGAGCACTGAAAACAACGACAAGTGTCCAATTTCGAGAACTACGACGACAAAAAATGTGAAATCGCGATAAGAGCAAACTATTCACAATCGATTGCTGGGCAGGGAGGTCCCAGGTCTGCCTCAGGGGATTTCCACACAGGAGAGAACAGCGAGATTTTCAGCGTTCTAAAGACCCAACTGTCAAACTCGGTCGTGTGGAGATATCAGACGTAAAATTACTGACACTTCCAGTCTCGCAGCAAACAGAAAACCCGCTGCAGCCATTGGTGCCGAGAGACTTGCAGAAGGTACTGAATACGTTTCCTTGGTTGGCGGGGGACAAAATATCCGTCGCGCCCCCGGTTATGTCGCCCTTGTGAGAAGAACAGCCAAACTAAAGTTTGTACATGGCACTCTGAAGGCTAAGGGACGCACCTTGCCGGGGAGTTCGCAGCAGTACGCAGCGGCGGGGGCCTTGCAGGACTCGGCTCTAGGTGCCTAGATATCATTTCTCAGCGGCGAGGCGCACAAATACACAGTGCGATACTGACCTTGACAGAGGGAGAAGCAGCAATCATGGAAGTGGCCAGAGCCAACGTGATGAAAGCTGAGCTGAGACGAGCGAACATTGTGCTAATTGAGAAGTTGAAGAGAGTTGGTTGGGTTGAGAAGGGATGCACTTGAGTTGGAGATGGGACGTTGGGCCTCTGTCTACCTTTATACCTGGGCTGCGGTGTGGTGCAAGGGTCTGTTGATCAACGTTATGGAGGGAAGTTGATGATTGAAGCGACATGAGGTCTAAACACGGTTCATGTGCCGTGAAGAATCATGTACGAGGAGCGATCTGTCAACGTATATTTGACCACTTGATGCATGCGCGTCGGCAGAGGCATCGAGTCCTTGTCCTTGTCGAGTGGCCTCGGCTCGAACTACCGGACGATGACTCCATTTATATCAATTCATAGTTCAGTTGCGACACGTTCAGACAGACGCGGTCAAGTTCCATTGTACAGATTGATAGGTCGGTAGTCACACTTCGCATGCATCTCAAGGCCGGTGAGGCGTGGTCACTCTGCCGCCTCGTTAGCAGAAGTATTATGTACGTCTTCAGACGTGTATCGGTGTGGTTCTGTTTCGAATTGGCATTGATAATCAGAAGGTGAACACCCAAACTTTGAACTTTGGACATGTACAGTTCGTAGCGATCGGAGCTTGCCACAGCAAAATGGCCGCTTGCTAGGGCCACTATATACAGTTACTTTAGCTAGTTTAGTCAATTTAGTTGAATATGCACTGTAGCATGGTCGCTCGAGGCATAATGCCTGCATCTATTTCTAGCATATGTGCTATTGTGCTAGGTTGGCTATGCAACTATGGACTATGTCCTATCTTCGGCTGAGCGACGAAGCTAGGCAAAGTACAAAAGTGAGAGTTGGGGAGTGCCGTGAAAAGTAGGCCTGAACGTCGCTGTGTGACGGTTCAAATAATTTACTGCAACTAATTGAGCCTCAAACCTCCCCGGAGTGAGAGCGAGGAGTTACCTCCAACCTTACCATCCCACTTGACCATCTCTACCCAGTGCGCTTTTTCTCGGACAATTGAACTGGCTCCTGAATTTGATTTGCGTTCTTGATTGGATTCGAAGTTTGTGTTGAACGAATTTGGGATCGTGTACTGGACTCTGGATTCATTCTAGGAATCGAAGACAATGGCGCGTGGTGAGCTAGGGATAAGAGAAGATCAAGCTACGATATGGTCGGGATAGCCTAGGATGACTGATGGATCATGACCAGGGTCCGTCGATGTTGTAAGTAGGTGAGTAGATGCACGGTCACGGTGGAACTTGAGGACGTACGTGCATAAAAGTTCGCTTGTTTCGTTATGCATCTTTCGTTTCGAGTATTTCATTCCGTCGCTACCCACCTTCCCCAACCGCGTCGCCTCACACAGTGCCATACCGGGTGTCACGTCGACACCACCACGATGAGCGTGCGTCTCACCCCTCTTTTTTCTACCCGGTATTCTTCGCTTGTACATTTTGACACTTTCAAACTAGGATTGTTGAGCTGAGAGACTACCTTTTGAAAGTTTCGAGGGTTAGGCATCTTATCTTATCTCAAGCCATCACTTCATTTTTGATGGCCAATTCTCAACTCGAATCCTCCGTTCTTCGCTCTTGGATTCAAACTCTTCCGACGCAATGAACGGTACACAGACGGCTCTCGTCTTTCGGCTCACCCAAGATATCGAGGACCTGCGACAGTATAAGCAATACCTCAGAGCAAACGTCACCAGACTTCAAGCAGAACTACAGCGCGAACGACGTGAAGAAAGAACGATAGAGGAGGCGTGTAGGGGAATTGGAGAGTTTGTTGGAACGGGTGCGGGAGGGAAATGGTTGGGTACGTAGATTCTGGATGTTTTAATTCAGCTCACTCACTAACATTGGTGCAATCAGGATGACACTCGCCGACGTTGGAGTCGTTCGCGACAAAATCAGAATCGACCTGGTCCTTTACCTCTACGAAAGTCTCCTTCGTTGAAGATAGTTGGCTTTCAAGGACCTCCCTAAGTGAGTACTTTGATACAAACTTAAGACTTTCAGGCTCATTTGAACATTAGCCACCTCGTTCGCTGATCGACGTTGACCTCGACGGGCCGACAGAAGGTCAAAGACGGCTAGGAAGTCGACTACGAGAATGAAGATCCCAATTTTGCTTATCTAGAGAATGAGAGGGGCAAGGTACGTTCACAGTCGCTTTTTACCTGCCCAAAATACCGACATCATCTACACATAGCTTTCTCTCGACAACGGGGCCAATGAGGACGGATTGGACGCTACTGCCACTCATCCTCGACAAGCTCAGGATCATGAAGGGATGGCTTCGGAGGGCGTTGATGATGAGAAGGAACTGGTAAGCCATTCGTCGACTACATTGGCCACCATGACCCATATTGGCTGTTAGGACGCTACCCCCAAACCTTCCCAGACAGCGCTCGGAAAGCGAAGGGCCCTGGACGACTCATCCCTAGTAATTCAACCTTCAAAATACCAGAGCATTGCATGATTCCTGGACGTCGGACTGTGGCCCTCAGCTTCCCTCTGTCGATTTCCATGGATCCCCGTGACGAATCCCCGTCGTCTAGTCTTCCGAGCTCAAGAGAAACGTCTCCAGCTCCTCAGCACGATGCACCACCCGCATCCTCTGTCGATACTGAACCCTCAGCACCTTCGATCTCTACACCTATTCCACCACTCCCATCTCGGCCGCGAATCTCCATCGGTGCTCATGGCACCTCGCTCTCTCATTTGAACGCTCTCTCGACTACTTCAGTGTCGTCCGTCCCTGCACCTGTCCCTCCCCTCCCTTTTAGGCCAAGAGTCGTACGGAATCTCAAGATAAAGCAAGAGGAAGCCGTCGTGCTCTCTCATCTGGCATCGTCGCCAACTACCTTCAAGACGTCCCACCACTTTCGATTGATCCAGATCCGAGCATGATACCATTCGTTGCAAGGAAGTTCTTAGCGAAGGTGTACGGAGGGAGCGATCGGCAATTACTTCAAGTTCAGTATACGTGGTCCATTATCCCCGTCCGACTCCACACCATCACCAATGTCCTCGATAACGGGACGACGACGCAAACGGCTTGTGTTCCCGACGCCCGAAATGAACCCCTCAATGCTGCTTTTCCCAGGCGACGCAGGCCTCATCTTCACTTCACGCACCGAGATACTGACAGATGGTCCTTGGAGTTTTTTCATGAAGTACGACCGAGTCATTGACGTCGACGTCAAACGCGAAGTGGACTCGCCAGGTTCGAGCGATATGACACGCGAGGATCAACAGAAGGGGAAGGGGAAGGGGAAGCAGAACTCTGTTGTTTGGGTGTACGTGGTTGGTTACGAGTGTGCGAAGGGAGGGTGATATCGACGATGGTTACATATCCTATGTTTCGGACGAGGAGATGCAGACGGTGAGCGGTGATTTGGATGATTCTAGGAACGATTTCGAGGGGTGTGAAGGAGGAGATGGATCCTCAAGTTGATAGAGGGTGCTCGTGTCGTACCAGAAACATTGATGTTGTCGTTTGTGACGTTCCGAGTTAAACACGAGGACCCGTTTTGGTCCAAATCATGACTTACCTCGAGCGATGATGAAAGCGAGACGGGGAGGCGTGTCACAGTATAAACGTTCCAAGAACTAAAATCACATTGTCCACCAAAGTAATATCACAACAACACAGAGAGAATAGAAATCAAGAAAGCGTACAAACACAAGGAGAATGTGAGAAGTATAACCGGGAAACTGTTAAAACACTCCGCTCTTCGTCAACGTCGAGCTCAACTCTCATCGCCTAACACTCAGAAAGTGCGCAAGTAGTCACCAACGAAACACTTGAGGAGGTTAGCAGCCTGGTCACCAACGCCACCATATCCAAACTTCTGGGCAAGAGCTTGAGCCTGCGCAGCGCCGACGGAGGCGAGAGCGGTCTCGATGAATCGGTGCTATCAGTTCGAAGTGACAACCGAGGCATTCAGTTAATTGATGGATGGAAGCTGTCAATAGTGGCTGAGGGTACTGACCTGGTAAGGCTTGCGCTCCTTGTCGTGATAGACGACAAAGCGGAGTTCACCAGCCGCGTTCTTCTGGCCGTACTGGAGCTCGCTGTTCACTTTGATCTTGTAGCCCTCTACATCAAGGTGAGAAATCACGACGTGTACGAGTCGAAGCATTAAACACGTACCACCTTGTTGGAGCTGGCCGACCTTGGTGATGTGCTTGGGGTTGGCCGAGGTGCTCGTCTTGTAGAACTCGGCGGCGATGAAGAGCGGGAACTGAGTGCCTACAAGTAACGATTAGCACCGTCTGTCAATAGTAGCTGGCTTTCTCGTACCAAGGGTGATGTTGTCCGCGGTGACGCAGTAGTACTCGGCGTTGCGAGAGCTGAGGTTCTGGCTCCAATTAACCTTGTATATATCTTGGCAGTCTCGCCATCGAAGAGAGGGATGAGGATATCGTGACCGGCTTCGACTGCGGGAGACATGATGCTAGTAGATGAGCGAGTTTAGAGGGAAATGTAAAACAGATGTAGAAGGTGATTCTGTTGGAGAATGTCTACGGTTTGAGCTTGGTTATATACCTTTAGCACAGCTAGTTGAACCCTTTCTGAGCATTAGGAGCTTTCCAAATCCCGGACAAATCGACGATGGCCCGCTCGTAAATTCAGCATGTCCCACATTCTTTGCTGTTCCACCTGAAGTTGAGCTTGTATGATCCTTTTGAGCGTTAGGAGTTTCGACAGTCCGGGTATGTGATGAATTGCTTGTAGACTTCCCTTCCCAGCATTTTCTCGAAGAGGTGCCAAGGGAAGCCACCCGGAATACTCATACGAGTGCGAGACGTTCACGAAGGCAATATCGCACCGCTAAGACAGGGTTCTTGCTGTGATCGAAAGGCGTATCGTTCAAATCAAGGCATCGTGTTCATCCTCTTTCCCGAAATCGAGTCTTCCTGTCAAGTAAAATGGTAGTTTCCCGCAACCTGTGTGTGGTGGTACGAGATTCTTCACAGGTCATACAAACTAAGATGGGGGCAGCATCGTGCCAATACGGGATATTGGAGGCGCCGGTTGCAAATCTGGGGTGATTCGTTTCGCCCCTCTGAGCCTGATTGTGGCGACAGCCATGAGGTGAGGCGTGGTAACATAACATAGCTCCAAACGCCAGTGGAGAGCACCCTTTCGTAAATTACACTGTTGATCATTTCCCGATTCCGCATATAGAGTCTTGGTGGCGTCGACGACGGCCAGAAGCTCAGATCTAGAGAACACCGGTCCTCGCTCGTAGTTCTGAAAGCTTCTTTTCTTGAGCATTAGTTTTCATTCTCTGCAGTAAGCTCGGACTTGGAACTCTGACGCGGCAAAGGTCCAAAGCGTAGAAGCTGTGGAACCGCTTCAATCATCACGTCAAGCTCGATGATAACTGCTTCAATCGGAGTGATCATTCGTTAACGTGCCTCCTCAACGTAACTCGATCGAAATTCATCTTTACCGGCTCCTGAAAGCGCCGTGTTTCCTTTTGTCTTTCGTCCAGATGCGACAAAGAGGAGGCACTTACACACGAGAAGGTTCTCTCAGTGTCAGACAAGGTTTGTGTGGCAACGCATGAGCTGGGGAAGATATCGCAGGACACCAGATCTTCAACGTAAACTTGAATTTGCAGATGGACTCAGGCCTGACCATGAAGATATCGTTCCTACGCCGAGTATTCTTTCTTTGTTGAAGCTCCTGAGACCCTCGAATGAAGGAACGAGGGACATTAGAAAAAGATATTCCTTTGAGATGTCTCAAATTTGAATCAACCAGACTGCAGCCTCTTGGGTAAATGGAAAAAATCCAAGATTAGCGATTCCAGGACTCCAAGTCACAAGAACTATCTGCTAACATACTGCCCGGTTCTTGAGAGTTCCGAGAAGGTCCATTTAACGCAAGCCAAGAAAAGCTCCACTTCATGTGGAACGACAGGGGATGGAGACGTGCAGAATTTACGAGCGAAACATCGTCGATTTGTCCGGGATTTGGAAGGCTCCTAATGCTCAGAAAGGGTTCGACTCGATGTGCTCGAGGTATGTAACCAAGCTCGAACCGTCGACATTCTCCAACAGAATCACCTTCAACATCTGTTTTACGTTTCCTTCTAAACTAGCTCATCTACTAGCATCATGTCTCCCGCAGTCGAAGCCAGTCACGATATCCTCATCCCTCTCTTTGACGGGGAGACTGCAAAGGTATATAAGGTGAACTGGAGCCAGAATCTTAGCTCCCGCAACGCCGAGTACTACTGTGTTACTGCGGATAACATCACCCTTGGTACGAAAAGCTCTGTACAAGCTACGATACATGGAACGTGCTAATGATGACTCGTAGGCACTCAGTTCCCGCTGTTCATAGCTGCCGAGTTTTACAAGACGAGCACCTCGGCCAACCCTAAGCACATCACCAAGGTCGGCCAGCTCCAGCCGGGTGGTACGTATTTCATACCTCTTCAAATACATCGTGATTCCTGACATGCCTGTAGAGGGCTACAAGATCAAGGTGAACAGCGAGCTGCAGTACGGCCAGAAGAACGCAGCTGGTGAGCTCCGCTTCGTCGTCTATCACGACAAGGAGCGTAAGCCTTACCAGGTCAGTACACTCAGCCACCTCTATCAATCAATTAACTGACTGCCTCGGTTGTGGACTAATAGCACCGGTTCATTGAGACTGCTTTGGCCTCGGTCGGTGCGGCGCAGGCTCAGGCTCTTGCACAAAAGTTTGGATATGGGGGTGTTGGGGACCAGGCTGCTAGCCTCGTCAAGTCGTTTGTTGGTGATTACTTGCGCACTTTTTAGGGCCTATTCGGGTCGTCCGCTTTGGCAAGCGTACGCCTTGATTTTGGCTGGGAAACGTGATGAAAGCGAAGCGAATCGATGCCATTCCGCCTTGGCGCGGGATCAATCCGCCCTCACCAGAAATTCGACCGCCCTCTTAATGTTGTCTCTTTTGTGACCTTCTCGTTGTTGAACCCAGCTCAAACTTGGGTATAGCGTACCTTGTATGCAGTTCAAGTCGACTACATATTGATTTCAAGGATAGCCTCTCATGATAAGAATATAGAGAAGAATCTTTTGCGAGCTGGGAATTTCCCATCAAAGCGTACGCTTGCCAAAGCGGACGACCCGTATAGGCCCTTAAGGTTTAGGTGATCTGCGTCGAAACGTTGACGAAGAGCACGTGTAGTGTTTTCACAAGTCTCCTGGTTCTTCTTTTCATCCTCTTTGTGTTTGTACACCTTTATGCTTTCTCTTCCGATCCTCGCGTGTTGTTGTGATATTACTTTGGTGGACAATGTGATTCTAGTTTTTGGAGCTCTTACCGTGTGACACGTTCCCTTCTCTCGCTTCCATATCCCTCGAGGTAAGTCATGAATGTCGACATACCGGTGCCTGTTCAACTCGGAACGTCACACAGCGGCAGAATATGTTTCTGTTGCGACGTGAGCGCGCCATATCAGCCTTCGTGTTGAATCTCTTCCATTATTTCCCTTCTCTCTGTGATGTTGCTGTACTACGTTTGACAGGCAATAAAACTTTTACTTTGTGAGGTTCACCTGACGCGTCTTCTTCGTCCCGCTTCTATCGTCGCCCGAGGGAAGCTATGAATGCAGACAAGTACCTCCCAAGCTATAGCTACTGCCATCGCTTGCAATGCAACGGTAAGCAAGTCACGCTCAGTGCCTATCAAGAGCCGATTGTAGTCCCCAACTTTCGTGTTGTGGAAATATGGACCTATTGATCGACTTTCACTTCTAACCTATGTGGAGCGCTGAGGCCTGTGGCACCATCCCTTTTGGTGTCTGTCAACGTATATCTATCTGACCACTTGATGCATGCGCAGTACCAGAGGCACCGAGTCCTTTTCCTCGTTGAGCAAGCTTGGCTCGAACTATCGGATGATGGTTCCATGTGAATCAGCTCATTCGTAGTTTCGGCTGTGATGGATACGCTTTGACTGACGCAGTCGTGCTATTAAATTTAGGTTTCATTGCAGAGCTTGGGTATTTTTGGGTCTGAACGACGAACTTAGGAATGTGCAGATCTAGAATTCATGGTCGAGTCAGGTCAAATCAGCCAGCCAAAGGGCCGTTTGCATAACGTCTTGAGCTGATGGACCCGGTGAGTAGCGCCTTTCTACCACTCACCCACCAACCCCCTCCTCTCACTCCTCTAATCGGACAAGTTGCATTTCCGTTGAATGATGATGCGTGACACACCGTGCGACCCACCTTCCGCAACCGCGTCGCGTCACACAGTGCCATCCACGGGTGTCACGTCATCACCCCTTCATTCGTTCGTTTCTCTTTCCGCCCACCCGCCACGACACGCAACCACCATGAGCGTACGTTCCGTTCTCCTCCCTCCCCTTCCCTTCTTTCGTTTTCCGCTAGAGTCTGTTTGGGAGGTTGGTATGCTGACGGGGGTTGGGAATACAGGCGTTTACGGTCGAACAACCGATGGACGAGGATATTCTGAGCGATGTAGTGCCTAGTAATATCGTTTCGCGTCAAGTGAGTACTCAACTGCCTAGTTTTGGATGAATGTGTGAGTAATGAGAGGATGGGTGTAGGCTAGTCAAGGAGCGGATGGGGAGAGCGAGTATGATGTGGACGAGCCGATGGAGGAGGACCAGCTTGAGAGTGAAGTCGAGGTACGTACCTCTCGAACGTTGGATGCGTTGCGTGAATGAATGGAGGGCTGACGACACCACAACACAACGAGTAGAGCGACGAAGAAGACGACACACCGAAATCAAAGGCTAAATCGAAGAAAAAGGCGGTGTCGAGTGTGGAGCGGCAGAAGAACAGACTGAAGAGGAAGGAGGAGGAGGACCAGTTGAACGTGAAGAGGCAGCAGATGGATAAAGCCAAGGTGCCCTATTCTTCGTTGTTTCGTGGTTCAATGGATTGATGGTTGATTGACACGCGCCTACGTACGTAGGTTGCGGATGCGGTGAAGCGATACTCGTACCTCCTCGGCCAAACAGAGCTCTTCAAGCATTTCGTCGATATCCAGGTACGTATAACCCACATTTGTATCCTGCGAGCCGCTCACTCACCTACCTTTTGGCACAACAACCAGCGCGCTCGAGACCCCGAATACGCAGCCATAATGGACAACCAACCCAAAGCCAAAGGCCGCGGACGCAAAAAAGCCGCCGAGTCGAGCGCGCGCCGGAGGAAGACGGAGAAGGAGGAGGATGAGGAGCTTTTGAAGGATACGGAGATGGAGATGGAGGAGGGTGATCAGCCGTATGTCTTTGAGACCTCTCCTAGCTGTGCGTCCTTTCCTCTTTGAATTGAGTTTTGGTGTGAGGACTGATGGGATGGGGTGTGGGACGTAGTTATTAATGGCCAGATGAGGCCGTATCAGCTGCAAGGTCTGAATTGGATGGTGTCGTTGCATCATAATGGTTTGAATGGGATTTTGGCTGATGAGATGGTACGTCTCCCCCCTCCCCCTCCTCCCTCCCCTCTTTCTCTCTTATGATACTCATCCCCGCCAAACGCAGGGCCTCGGCAAAACGCTCCAAACCATCTCTTTCCTCTCCTACCTCAAAAACGTCCGCGGCATCTCCGGCCCCCACCTCGTCGTCGTCCCCAAATCCACTTTACAAAACTGGTCCCGCGAATTCTCCAAATGGTCCCCAGACTTCAACGTCATAACCCTAACCGGATCCAAAGAAGACCGAGCGTCCCTAATCGCATCTCACCTCATCCCACAATCATTCCAAGTCCTCATCACGTCCTACGAAATCTGCCTCATCGAGCGCTCAGCTCTCAAAAAACTCAGTTTTGAGTATATTGTGATTGATGAGGCGCATCGGATTAAGAATGTGGATTCGATTTTGAGTCAGATTGTGAGGGCGTTTACGAGTCGGGGGAGGTTGTTGATTACGGGTACGCCGTTGCAGAATAATTTGAAGGAGCTTTTTGCGCTTTTGAATTTTATTTGTCCGGAGATTTTTGTTAATTATGCGGATTTGGATTTGTTTTTGCATAAGGATGCGGGGAGTGGGAGTGGGGAGGGTGGGGGGAAAGGGGAAGGGACGAGTGGTGGGGTGGGTGGAGGGCAAGGGAGCGGGGCGAACGGAGGGGGGAAAGGAGAGGCGATGACGGAGGAAGAAAAGAGCAAAAAGGTCGTTGAAGCTTTACATAAGATTCTTCGACCGTTTTTGTTGAGGAGGGTTAAGAGCGATGTTGAGAAGAGTTTGTTGCCCAGTACGTCTTTGTTCTCCTTTCCCCCTTCCCCTCTCTCTCGGTGAAATGAGATATTGACCACGCGTTATGATAGAGAAGGAGATTAATATCTACGTCGGTCTATCGGAGATGCAGCGCAAGTGGTACCGCAGTGTGTTGGAGAAGGATATCGATGCTGTGAACGGTGTGTTTTCTTCCTCCCCTCTCCCCCTCCCCTTCCTCTCCCCACCGTACCCTCCCCCTTCCTTTTCACCCCAACGTACCTCGCTCACACAAACGAACTCGCAGGTCTAACAGGCAAGAAAGAAGGCAAAACGCGACTCATGAACATCGTGATGCAGCTCCGGAAAGTCACTTGTCATCCGTACCTCTTTGACGGGGCTGAGCCTGGTCCGCCGTATACGACCGATGAGCATTTGGTGACTAATAGTGGGAAGATGGTTATTTTGGATAAGGTGAGTTTTGGGGTTGTTTTGGGCGTTCTTTTCTCTACTGTTCGAGACAGCGAGCGAGCGTTTTTTCGTTCGTAGACTCGAGCGGAGTGGACTGGAGTTTGAGCGTTTTGTTATGTTTTTTTGTGGAAGTGTTGGTGGAAGACGAAGCTAACGAAATCACGTAGCTTCTTGGACGGATGAAGGAGAAGGGGAGTCGGGTGCTCATTTTCAGTCAGATGAGTCGGGTGTTGGATATTCTTGAGGATTATTGTTTGTTTAGGGGGTATAGTGAGTTCCTCTCCGTCTTCCTTCCCTCCTCTCCTCTCTCTTCCCTCTTCTCTCCCCTTCCCCAACCTTCCATCATCGTATCGTATCGTGTCGTACCGTAACTTACGCAACCAACAGAGTACTGCCGCATCGACGGAGGGACCGCACACGAAGACCGGATTGCGGCGATTGACGAGTATAATAAGGAGGGCAGCGAGAAGTTTATCTTTTTGTTGACGACGAGGGCGGGTGGGTTGGGGATTAATTTGACGACGGCGGATGTGGTGGTGTTGTATGATAGTGATTGGTGAGTGCCTTTCCTACGCCGGCGGGCCCGGGGGGGGGGGGGGGGGGGGGGCTCGGGGGGGGGGGGGGGGGGGGGGGGGGGGGGGGGG
>JAMZDL010000134.1:0-82648 GCA_027579765.1 Candolleomyces efflorescens
TCGGAATAAAAGAACTGAGGAAAGAGGAAAGGAACGAAGAAATTTTATCTACTGGAAGGTGTACAAATAGAAATAAAAAGCCTCAGATTCGCCAGCTTTCGCCTTGGACCTACCTTGCCCTTGTCGTCGAAACCATGAGTCGAAACCATGAGCGTGCCAAGCCCGACAAGGCAATTATCTTTCTCGTCGCTATGTAAATTCCATGAATAAACAACCAGAGTTACGAGACTATCATGGAAACCGATTCAGAGGCTATTTGACCTATTCCATGCGGAAGTTCATTTTGAGTCCGACTCGAGAAATTCCGTCTGTCGTTCTGGTGCTTCAGAGGCGGATATAGGCTTACCAGATCTGGTAGCCGTTGCAGGTTCCCGGAAGCAGTCAACGGTCTGTGAGCCCGAAAACAGGCATTATAAATAGTGCAACGAAATATATTCGCAGAAAGCAGAAGTTGTAAAGAGAGAAGATACTGAAGTGATGGTTCCGGACCTATGTCCTTCCTCCAGGGCGGTGGAGCAATGTAATGTGAGCCAGCATGTTGAATCAAGGTATCATAAATCAAGCTCGGGTTCCGTGAAAACTCGGATCGAACGAGAACGGATTTTAGAAAGTGTCGAGAATGGCGACGGACAAGTCGGAGAAGTAAATCTCTTGGTTCTTCGGGCTCGCCCAGTCGGATGTAGACCCTGAGGAAAATGAAAACAACATTGAATCAGTTTCAGAAAAGTGAGTGCAGCTACGTAGGTCAACTGTTGCACAGAGGGAACGAGGAACACTTACCACCGAAGAAAGTCTGGAACTGAATACCCCTCAGCTTCCCAGCTCCACTATCCCTCAAAACCACCCCCTTAACATCGATCACACTCCTCCCATTAACCCACAGCTGCAACTCCCCATTGCTCTTCCCAACATCGTTCAACTTGACACGCTCAGCCACTGTTGTCCAAGCACCTCTGGCGAACGAGAACGACCCCCTCGCAATGGAGGCACCGTAAGTGGGATTACAGTCCGACTGTGGTGGGATGTTGCAGACTTTATCGTTGGCATCGAAGCCCGGTGGCAGGTAAGTGTACATCTCCCCGTCACCGTCTTCTCGCCACATCAGACGAGCGGAGAAGCAGGCCGTGTCACGTCGTCCGCCTGAGCAGTTTGCCGCTTCGTCGTCGCTGTTTCCGCCATCTGTTACGATTATCCATTTCATCAATCATGCAAAGAAGAGCATCGCATGATCAGAGAAGAGGCCAAGATGAATGATATGAGATGGAACATTGCATGATCGATAGGTACTCACAAAATCCAGGCAGCTTGCCCCCTTTGTTAAATGCAAAACCATCAGGGAAATAAACAGCATACGCAAACGTTGCTTCCTTGGCAGTCGTCAAATCAACCTGGGGTGGTCCAGGCGCGTAGAACGAGAAACCACCCTGAGGCTGGTGCGTAAATGTATACGAACCTCGAGGGAACGAAGCCATCATAGCCTTCCTCCCATCCGGAGCCCGTTCGTAGGAGTGTGGTACCGATCGGAGGACTTGAGTAGGGTTGAGAGTCCCATCTTCCAAGGGGAGCGAGTTGTCAGCATCTGGACAGGTCGTCCATGATTTGCTGTACCCTCCAACTGGGAAAAGGTTGGAGAGGCGAGAGCTGGAGCTGGACGAGGTGGGTGAGGGACGAGCGGAGGAGGAAGTTGAGGACTGGCTAGGCCCGGAGGAGTTGCCGGTCGAGGTTGCAGCAGCCGAGGAAGAGGACGGGGACGGGGAGGGCTCGGAAGATGACGATATCGTCGCCTCGGGAATCCCACCAGATGATGCGCTGGCCTCGATGGTAGAGTTGCCCGACCCCTGGACTGGCTGGCCCAACGCTTGGGCTTCAGCTAGCTTCTTGAAATGGTTCCTCCTGGGACAAGTCGAGCGACGGGCGTGGATATGTACGGAATGGCGCCGGCCGGAATGGGAAATCGACGCATCGCAATACGCAATGAGAAGCGCTATCTGCAAGAGTAGAAGGGCAAACCGACGCGACACAAAGGCCATGATGGTTGCTTTCCCTCAATGCGATAAGGATGATAATTTAGAATGAACGACTCTGGGTGAGTGTAAAGGAGTGGATAATAGACGATAAGCAAAGCAAGTTGGTCGAACGAAAGAAAGGTTATGCGGCTTTTGGCTCAGCTTCCCGTCATCACCAATTCGAAGGCTTGGCACATCCATTAGACGGAGTCTTATAAGCGAGGGTCCATGACGACCGGGGGCATGATGACACCAGTGTGGATCGGCTGAGAAGGCTCGGAAGCGTTAAACGGAACGGTGTTCAGTGCATCAGAACTCTTGGGCAATGGGCAGCCAGCCTGAGCCTCACGATTATGAGCAAGCTGGGGGCATGCCAGGGCTGCATTTTCTGCAACAGGGTTTACACCGCGAGCCAGACACTGGGTTCCGATCGCTGGCCATAGATTCAAGCTGCAGTACTCTGCTGCGAAAAAGTTGGTAAGAAATCATGGGTTCAACTTGGCTGCCATAACACTCTGACTTACGGTGTTCATGTTGCACCTTGCAGGCTCAGACTGCGCGGAACTGGACCGAATAAACAGCTGCTTGAACAACGTTATTGAGGGTCCTCATGTCTAAATATCCATGTGTTTAATGGATTTCTTTTGTCTGCTGGCTCTGAAACACCGTCAGCGTCCGTGACTACCGCTTGGGGAGCTTTCAGCCAGCTCATCGGCACAGAACTCGACTCTCTCCATCCCAGAATATCGACAGCCATCTCTGAAGCAGTGCGAGCGTTATCAAGCAAGGAGCGAAAGATCAAAATCATTGGATCAGTCGAGTTTCACGCCAAACCCGAATTCGAGCTCCGCTTGCCTGCAACCGTCACTGCATCCATCTTGTCCTCCACCAGCAAGCTCATCGCCCTCCACGTCCAAGTCCCCCATTAACGACCGTTCATCGACCAAGTCTCCTCGTATTCAATAATGGCTGAAGGCAGTAACTACGATTATCTCTTCAAGGTGCGTGGGCTACCCCTGATGACCCGTAACCATCGTTGACCAACCCTGGTACCTGTTTTGGTTAGGTTGTGCTTATTGGAGACTCTGGTGTCGGAAAATCGTGAGTTTCTGCCTGCTTTATGCTCTGAAGAGCATCGCTGACCATGTCGTTATAGCAATTGTAGGTGATCTCTACAGGGGGATGCATGACGTTGAGCCTGACAACCGCCACCTTTCGCCCCCCAGTGCTCTCGCGTTTCACCAGGAACGAATTCAACCTCGAGTCCAAGTCTACCATTGGCGTCGAGTTCGCCACAAGGTCCATCAACGTCGACGGAAAGACGGTGAAGGCTCAGATCTGGGATACTGGTGAGGGCCCCTTCCTTCTTGCTGCATGCAGCCTCGTGGGCCGTGTGCATGCGCGCGATGTTTGACACCCAGTGCTAACCGACTGCTCTGCTCAGCTGGACAAGAGCGTTATCGTGCTATTACATCTGCGTAAGTGTTTTTGCCACAAGAGTCGCTCGAGGTCACTTCATTTAACGTTTCTTGCAGCTACTACCGAGGCGCTGTTGGAGCGCTCCTCGTGTATGATATCGCAAAGCATGCCACATATGTCAACGTCACCCGGTGGTTGAAGGAACTTCGTGATCACGCAGACTCGAACATCGTTATCATGCTCGTAGGAAACAAGAGCGATTTGAAGCACTTGCGGGCGGTGCCAACGGACGAAGCAAAGGCTTTTTCCAGTGCGTTCCTATCAATCACCCGTTTCCTGCTCCGCAGCTCACATGGTACACCTCTTCAGCTGAGAACGGATTGTCATTCATCGAGACTTCGGCGCTGGACGCTTCGAACGTCGAGAGTGCATTCCAGACCATCCTTACTGGTGCGTTCCCCTTGTTCTTTCTTTAGATTTTCTTGCTCATCTCAGAGCAGACATCTACCGAATCGTTTCGGCCAAGTCGTTGGAATCGTCGTCGACAGCCATCGAACCCCCCACAGGAGGCATCAGCGTGACGGCACCAGAACCCGCAGACAAAGGTGGCAAGTGCTGTTAAGCGCGCACCTGCTGAGCGTTGGGTGTGCTGTTCCATACTTAGATTTGCAGTTACGAGCGAGGCCCTGTATATCTACAACGCGTTGGCCCTTTCATGATTCACGAACGAGTATCTTTACAGGAGATAATGTTTTCTTGTGGTGTATCCATACCAGAGCCATCTTTCTTACTTTCGTATCTTTTGTGTCCTATCGTGTAATTATCCATCGGTTTGACCTTGGTCTGTGACGACTCGTTGTATGAACTCCGGGAAAAGACTTGTCTCCGATTTGTATTGGGTTTGTATGGTGGCGGTCGGAGCTTGGGCTGGATTGGTTTCTGGACAGCATGTTTTGATCCCGAACCAGAGCGCTACAGCGCCCTTTCCTCCTGGGTCCGCCCTTCCAGCCAGCGGGAATGCACAGCAAGCCCTATAAAGTATTTCTCCATTTCGGCCGTCTAAAGCTTATTTGGCGATTACGACACAAGTTTGTAGCCCTAGATGACGGGGGATGACAGGCGGTACACAGGCGAACCGTGAAAGCTGTCGAGGGTCGCCGTCCTTCATTGTCCTCCACGAAAACGCGTGTTCGGGCTGCTACCGCTTGACTCATTGCGGTGTGGATACGCTCTTGCTTCCTCACTGCACCATCGAAACCTTATATGAGGCCCCTGGCGAAGCAGGGGACACCCCACACCTCCTTCACGACAGTCGACATCCTGGAAAACACTGGCCCGATAGGTATGTTCAAAGCGTCGCTTTGCTTTGGTAGCACGAGATACTGATACTTCGGGTGGGCCCGTTAGATAACGAACCTAAAGAGTGTTCGCAACGTTTATGACACGTTGCCTGTGCGTCTTCCGTGGAGACGGTGATGACCACTCGAACCTCGTCCCACAACCGTCCCAGTCGTCGGCCAAGGAACGGCCATCTTGCCCATGACGGCCAGGATAGAAGAGTCTCTTCTTCTCCAGTCAAGCTTCTCCATGACCTCCCACCCGAAATCCTCTTCCTTGTGCTCGAGTACCTCCCCGACGAAGACGTGTATCGAGTGGCATTTTGCTGCAGGTACTTTCACCACCTTGCCCTGCCGGTCTACCTTTCGCGGTATGGCTCTGGGCCGAACAGCGGCGAATTTATTTTCGACAACGTCATGGCTGAAGACGTCCTCAAAGCCTTGCATTCCGCATTGTACCGACCTCGTTTGAACCGTTTGGCAGTGACTTTCGACTTTGGGAGCATGCTTCCGAGCCCTTGGGAAGCGGAGCCGGACCAGGACCAAGATCACGACGACGGGAGCATTTCGGCGAGGATTAGTGAATTCTTGGATGTGGTGGATGTGGATGATGTGCATTTGCAGCTGGGTGACCTTTCGCGCCAGAAGGCTAGAGCTGAAGACCGCCTCTCTGCGGGTACAGGGGCGAGGTCGTTGGACGATGATAGGTTGACGTTGGCGATCCAGCATTCGGGCGATCGATGGGTCCGCATCATGAACGACTTTCTCTTCAAAGCCAGGTGTCGCTCCTTGACCGTCGATTTTGTCAGTTTCCGCCATTCAACGAGCACCGAATTCGTCGAAGAAGCCATCATCCGAAACTATTATGGATTCAATTCGCTTTATAGAGTCGGACCTCAACATTGGTTGTGCAAAGCGGTGGTTGCGGGTGCTTCAAAGGTGTTTGGGCTACGTAGGCCCAAGCTTGAAAAGTTCCAGGTCCATTCGGAAATTCTGTTCCATCCGGCGCTGATCAATTGGACTATCGGGACACTGAACTTATCCTCCTCCTCTCTAACTTCCCTTTCGTTCGGCCAACTCAACCAAATCAGCTCGCAAACCTGGTCCCTTCTTCTACCATGTTTCTCCACGCCAAATCTCCTCGACCTCACGATAGGCCTATGTGCGATTCAGACGGAAGATCTATATCAGTTCCTCGCCCGACATCCGACCATTCAAAATCTGCATCTCGGATCCTACCTTCCGCCGCCCAATTCCAATATAAAAGCCGCAACAACATCAATATTGTCATCAAGGCGATATGTAATGACAAGCAAGCATTCGGATGTTGGGGGCAAAACGTTCTTACCTGCACTGCGCACCTTGACCGGTCCACCCGACTACCTCGTCGAACTCCTTTCGTCGCCACTCCGTCCTTTCCCAACGCTGCAGACTGTATGTGTGTGGTACCGCACCAAGAGGGCCACGCAATTCACGCTGAATGCGCTTAACCACGATCTGGCCCCGATATGTCTTCGACTGCGCTCAGTACCCGAGGTCGTGTTGTCGATTTCGTTCGAAGCGAGTGGGATCGATTGGGTGGTGGGTCCCCCTACGGGGTGTGCGTCGAACGCTTCTAATGGGTCCGCGCCTAATGCTGGTTCGAGCTCTTCTGCCCCTGCGTCGACGTCGGCTGCGTTCCCGACTTCGACCTCGACGACGACGACGACACCTGGTACACCGTCTCAGGCTCAGGTGGAAAATGGCGACCCTCCCCCTCCTCCGTCCGTCTCCTTCGTCTCGTCTTGTGTGACGAAGATAGAGTTCAAGGCAAACGTGTACGTTCTACCTCCGCCTGTCATCTTCTCCCTGCCGAAATGGCTTGGAGCGTTCACGAAGCTCAGAGAACTCTCGGTAAAGACGCTCGCTTCGGTGGGAGTCCCTTTGTCGCTGGGTGGTCGTGCCTCTCGCGGTGAGGGAAACGAGCCCTTTGAACAACAGCTCTCATTAAACTATAAATCAATCTTCCTGAACGCGGTTTCTAAACACTGTCCGGCGATCCGGAAGATTGATGTAGATGGAAAGCAAGAGGACGTCCCAGTCTATCGTCCTATGGTTCGGTTGAAGTGATTTCTTCGGATTTATTTTATGACACGCTATGATTATGCCCTGGTTTGGTTTTTCTGTTGTACATGCCTCGATTTCTACATGTTCGGATTTGTGAGTGTGTTTTTCATATTTGTTCTTTTGTGGCTGGCGGCTGACATTCCAAGTTGTTAGCGTTCTATTATTCGTTTTGGACCCTACTTTCTCCGTATTTCGATCATCAGCTGTAGGTGTATAATTGCTTCCTTCCCTCTGTCACTGTGATACTGGTGGCTTCGTTCTAATATTCTTCTTTCCCTTTTTATTTAGAGTTTTATTAAGCTAGACCCTTAGCCGACCGTCATCCCTCAGTTGTGGCAATAAAACGTGCTGATGCCCCGATTTTACTCTCTGCGAAAGGAAATCTCTATGATCTCAATTGCTTTCTATGAAGACATGCCCGACGGCCCCGTCGCAGTGTTTACTATCTGGCTCGAGTCTCGACAGCCGATGGGGCCAGACCATCGGCTAACTGGGCCCACTGGGCACGATTGCTCGACTTGCCCTTTCTTTGGCATCTCCGGAACTGCACCATGTTAACCGCACTCTTAGCAATCTATTCGCCGAAATTAAATGATGTCGTTGCATTGGGTCATATTCAACTGTGCGCACCCGGTTAGGTGCGCCGACAATTCTTCAGTCTCCTCATGTCTGATCGTATTTTCAGCCATCCTTCAGGGTCCTCCCAGCCAGAGTAATGCGATCCTTCCACGCAGTTATACATGCGCTTGCTGCACGGGAGGTATAGATAGGGAGGACGATCGGTCTGTATGGTTTTCATTATCACCTTTCTTACTACCACTACATCCTCGCTTTTCAGCCAGCCTCTCAGCAACCGTTATTCTTTCTTCCGTCTTGTCAATATTTCGTTTGGCAGATTGCTGTTAGAATATAAGAAGACATGAACATCCACGACGTTGAAACCGCTGTCAGAAACAATCAAATAACCAAAGTGAGCCTTATCGAACGCTCTGGAAGGTCCGTGCTCTGATTGCTTGTCTGATTGTGCGAGAAAGTGGATCGAGGGTAAGACTTCTTCTGGAAATCACCATCACCATCGTATTTGGTTGACACGAACAACTTATTTTCAACCCACGTTGCAGTGGCGGGGCTGGTCCTATTGGTGAGCGCAAGCCTAATTCTTATTCACCCTCGTGTTCTCCTTAGACTTACGAGACTTACCAAACCGTGCCATATGCGTGAATTTATTCTAGGTTTCGGATTATCTTCAGACGCTATCTCTCGAGGTACATTCGGAGCGTTTCTTCCAAACATAACGCCAAGAGCTCAACCAGCGCAGGTAGAGTATGTTTGGAAGAAACGCTCGTGGACGCGTGTCGACCTACTCTATCTTGCCTGCCGGTATTTCGCAATATTCGACCTTCTATTTGCCCACTTCTGCAAGGACCATGTTCCCTTTTCCTCGTTTCCTAGCTGACCTTTTCCCTTGCGTTATTTGCAGATCGATTCAATTCAGGAAACTCGTTGGAAGTTTGTAAGACGATGACATACGTAGCGCCAAGTGAGTGCTCTACCACTTCTGTCCTTTTGCGTGCGGAAATAACCCTCAAACACTTATCCGCAGTCCTTTACATGATTGGAATCTCTTTAGCAGAAAGTGAGTGTTCTTTTTCCAGTGAGACACTTCGGCGGTTTTCTGAAGCAAACGGCAATAAAACTTCCCCGGGCAGGCGTCATGTTCGTTCGGCCTTACGCCTTATCTCACCGAAGTCCTGCGATGAGGCTCTATCTAATCGGACAACTTGTGGTGCGTGTGTGATTTGTCTTCATGGTTAAGGATGATAGAGTATGTTTTGATAGGTGTATCATTTTGGCGCAGCAGGCCTACTAGCGCGGAGCTTGCGCACCGCGACTTGTACGTTCCTTCCCTACGGCTCTTCGATTTGTTCTATGCACCTAACGATTGCTCACGTTCAAGACAAGCCACCGACTGGGCTTTTACAATTTACGTTTCCTTGTGGGGTCTTGAAGAAAGATTATAGACTGCTGACATCTATATGGGTGCTCGTGTTGGTGAACGAGATTCGTAAGCAGTTGATCACCTTTCGCGCTGCGGTATAGATAGAGGGACTAATGCCACTTGCCAGTCCTCGCACTCATCAGCTTGGGGACATGCTACCGCGACTACTGGAGCAACAGACACAGCCCGATTGTGAATCTCATATATCGAGACGGTGTATTCTATGTCATAGTCCTGACAGGTACGCCTGGGACCCACTGAGCCACGGTACGACGAGCTAACGTTACCCTTGCCTTTCTCTGTATTACGCTCCCTTTGACAGCACTATCAGGCGCCATGATTAGCACAAATTTCGCCGGGCCTGTGGGTGGAAAATCTTTTCATTACTTGGCACTGATCTCAAGGGTTGTGATGTTGTAACAACTCTCAGTATGTTTACAGGTGCTTTGTTTCAGAGTGAGCCCCTGTTGCTTCTCTCAATCATCTTGTTCCATAACCTTCATCGTGGCGGCCGGAATCTGTTACTCAGACTTCAACGGGTGGCGCACACTATCCTTTCCACTCGCATGATATTGCACACTCGGGAAATCGACGACAAGCTGCACAGGCGCCAGGCACGCTTTCCTATGAGAGACGCAAACTTCAGAGAAGTAGGTGATGGGTCTCTAGTAGATCGGACTACTAGTATAGAGATGTCACCGATGAGCCCAACGGAAGGATAATAATCGTAGAGTGTCTCTTCTAGGGCTGCTTACGACAACTTGTAGGCACTGATCACCTTGAACGCAGGGTCCAATCTTGACTTCATATTCAGCCCATGAGTTTGATGAAGCACATGTTCAATTTCCAGAGGGTTGCCTCCTATGGCCAGTGATCATGAAAGGTGATGCCAGGTCGGATATTCCGGGCCCTCGCATATTCAATTTGTAACGCTTTGTAGCAGTGGGGCCCATTGACGTTCCAAAAGAGTAAGGACCTACCCGTCCTGGTAGCGACAAGTCCCCATGTTGTCCGGCCTCGCCCTCCGGCAGCACCGATACAGCAAGGGCAAGGCGTAAGTGCCCTATAAATAGTTTGACTTTTAAAAAAACAGCGATAACAGCCGCAACTCTAAGAGTCGATTTACCGGAGTTAAAATCCTTGTCCTATGTTGAATCGAGGGCAAACATCAATCTCCCCTCCTCATGGCTTACCGTCGACCGATATGTTGTCCACGTTGTCGTCCACGAGGGGCTTGCACAGTCTGAATGCTTTCCCTATGTTTGGCTCATCCTCTTTCCTGCTCTTCCCCCTCCTTCTGTATTCCTCTTGCGACTTTGCGTTGATACCATGGGCGAACGAATCGAACTTTCACTATGCGAGTGGGGACCTCAAGCCGAGACAATGTTGAGGGAGCAGCAGATATCAAGGGTGCGTTTCAACCTTATACATTCTCTATAAAATTGGACTTGCCGAGCTAATCGTATTTCAAGTACATTGAAGGTACGCTAGTGGCGAGCTTTGGACCATATTCGGTCGTTATGAGCGCCCATTCACATTTCATTCCCGTGGATCCGAAAACCAAATCGCCGAGACTCTAGTCGTTGCAGTTGTCTTGCTAGTATGTTTTCCTCTACGCTGGGATTTCTCTAGGATTTTACGTCGGAAATTCCTCTAGGTGGCGGATTACATCCATACTTTTCCTCTAGAGGTGTGTAACATTTGACGTTTCCAGTGATACAGCGCAAGTAACATTAAATTCCGCCACGTTTTCATCTGACAGGTGGCTCACGTTTGGACAAGACGCCCAATGAAGCTGGTCGACTTCACGTATTTTGCATGCAGATATTTTATATTTGCTGAGTTCTCGCTTTACTTTTTCTGCAAGCATCGCAGTTTGCTGTTTACTACCCAGGATCTGGCTGACTTTCTCCTCGCACCCTCCCCCCCTTAGACCGGCTAAACACGAGCACTTCGCAGTCGGTATGTGAGGGTATCAGTCGTGCGCACCCAGGTATTTGCTTCTCTTGCAATACATTACTGTCCCAGCATTTCTCACTCATTTCTCTCGTTATGGGTCATGTGCAGTTATATATGCAATCGGAGTTTCGACCGCGGAATGTGAGGCTTCGAACTTGGATTCTATCGTCGTCCGAGAGGCTAAGTCTTTACTGCTACGGACTAGGGATTATGTTTGTTCGACTGTACGCTCTGTCTCAACAGAACCCGCACATGAAGATATACCTGATCGCTCAATGTTTGGTGCGTGGTCCATGTTAGTATTTATCGTTTCTTACAGGTTTGACTCTTTCACAGCTATACCAAATTGGTAGTCTCTCCGTCATTGCAATCAACGTGAAGACCGGCTCCTGTACGTTCCTCTTAATACAGTTCCCTTCTGTCTCATCGAATGGAGCGCGACAGATCGTCCTCCAACGATGCCTCTTCTATCGATATCTCCCTGTTCGCTCCTCCGAAAGAGTAAGCTCGGGGTGTTCTTCTACTGGATTTTGATAGTAGTGAACGAGGCTAGTGAGTATCTGTCGTTCGATTCTCTGATTCAATGACCGATTTTTTTTCGAGTAGTTCTCACCGGTATAAGTTTACGGATGAGTTTCCAAAGCCACTGGAACTTAAAGAGCCCAATTGTCGCCACTCTCTATCGTGACGGGGCCTTTTATTTTGTTCTTCTGACTTGTAAGCCGACTTGTTTCTATCGCGAGGAAGAGGCTCTACTGAATTATCGGTGTTAGTACTGTCGATTGCCAACATCATCATCCTTTTCACAGGACCGGTGAGTCAAACGTCTTTTGTTGGCCAACGTGGGGCTTATTATGGCTCTGTACGACGCGGATGTCACAGATCGTCTTCAGATTTTTCACAGCTTCGTGAGTATTCTCTGATGTTGACGTCGACTCGATCCCGTTTACATGCTTCCAGGCTTCAGCGAGTTCTACACTCCATTCTCCCGACTCGCATGATCTTGCATGTTAGAGAAATCCACCACAGGCAGCTAAATGACCCACAGTTCACGATCCGAGATGGGGATCTGATTGAGATGAGTCCTGTAACCCGTTTTCATGCTAGCAGTACTGCGACGGAATAACGCTTGGCGTTACGGGCGCGAAAATTTATCGTTCTCATATCCGAGACTGAGCGCATCCTTTTCTCGGTTCTTTACATTAGTTCTACAGCATAGAACTCGAAACTTACTTTTAGGCGCGCGATTGTCGGCGTCACATTTGGTCGTGTAAACTGGATTTTAATCCTGACTACTAGCACCTCCTGGTCTTGCTCCTTCTATGGTATCGTACGACGAAAAACTTTGAAGATGAACGGCAGAATGAAGTCCATAGGCCTCATTCCATCTGGATGAGAAAAGCTGGCAATGATACCAGTCCTAGTCCAAACGTCTACTAATAGATTACCCCAACCCACAAGCCAAATGAGAGTCCATATCCATCCGAGATGCCCTTCAATTTTACACCCCGTCACTCGCGTCCATATTCTCTCCAAAACGATACCAAACCCGTTCATCAGGAAGAAGGTGGTGACCCTTGAGAAGCCGGTGCCTCGCCCCATTCCCCAAAGCCCAGCCACGTGAAGGAGTGACGAGAGGAAGAATGCAAGGAATATCGAGGCCGCACGACCAATTTCACTCCCTCTGACTCCGCTAGAGTCCTTCCTTGTCATGGGTATCAACGAAATAAATAAATCGCGGAAAAGCTGATGCCACCCCTGACTCCAGAACGCCGCGAGAGAAGTTGCCTTCACCGGACTATCGAACAATGGTGGCCATTCCCAGGGTTCGTTTCTGAAAACCCCGACACCGGTGAGTGTCATGAGATCGTACCCAAACTGAATTGAGTATTGCATCGTCAACCCTGAGAGGAGGGTTATGAGGCTTGAGCGCAAGTATCTTCGGAGTGGAGGGAGCGTGTGGTCGAAGATGGTGTTGTCATCTCCGTGGGGCGAGCAGAACTTGGTAGGTGAGAAAGACTGAACGCAAACCCGAAAAATGTCTAAGGTTATTGCACAGCAGAAGGCGGAGAGGAGGGTGGAGAGTAAAAACTTGGTACGGGAATATGTTGGCCGGGTCACGGTGGGGACGTAGAGCCTTTTGTCTTTCGACCAGTTCCAGCCTATACCACGGAGGTTGCAGATGAGATTGAGCGCGTCCATGGCTACCCGAGGTAGTCTTGAAGTGACGGGAACATGCTTTTTAGCGATTTGAAATGCAAAGGAACTGTGTTGGCCACGAGAGTATTGGAGCCGGAAGCAGGGTTCGGTCTGAAACGTCCATATGACAGCCCTCATAGCAATTATGAACATTCCAAGCTGCAATTCACGAAGCATTATTTTGTTCACTATTTGAACTAAGCGACTTGTGGACCATGAGAGCAAGAACGTACCGTCAGCCCCTGGTTAAAATACGCCAACCTCTCCTCATTATACACAGCGACAAGGTCCAGCTCCGTCGCTGACCGAAACGCAAACCATAGCGTCACAGGGAGTAGTGCCAGTCTCGCATAACGGGTGCCAGGAAGCAAGGCCAGAAATGCGGTGGCATAGTAGCATACCCAGGTGGGTAAACAGAGTCGCAGAAATGACTGCAGGGTGACTGGGGAACGACTGTCTAGCGAGGGTACAATGTCCAGCAACAGACTACGACGCATATTCAGTACTAATTCGAAGGGAGACGCTCTCTGTTGCTCACCTGGTTTCCATTGTTTCTAAGCCTTTCGCCGTCCGTCTGTCTCTGAGAACGATTTTGGGGGAAAGCAGCTGGAGGAGGCAAGCCTATTCATTTCGTGACGTACTTCAACCACCCTTCTGCGGCGCTACCGGACAGTTGTCATCGAAATTCCTGTCACTTTAGCCCCGAGTTGCGGCGTGTCAACTCGGAACACAGTTCTTGACGGAGTCGTTTGCTGGTATTCCTGCATTTTTTCATCAATGTGAGCCAATCTTTCTCCTTTAAATACGGTCGAAACTATGCCCACCCGTGAAGGACTCCTCGTTTGCACTGATCACTTAGGGTCTCAGCCAAATAGGACGCAACTGTCGATTTGGCTTCAACATGATCAACAAAGCTAAGGAAGCTGTGAATCAGGTCGGAACTTCAACTGTGCGCTTGCGCGACATGGTTTCGCCTTTCTTCATCTTCCCACCACCACAATCCCGCAAAGAGGGAAGGTCAGCCACTGACTGACCGGCAAAGCCAGGGCACAACTCCATTCCTTCTCCAGTTCAGGGACAAAATCGACATACTTATAATTAGGCACGGTAATGCCCAATGGTGAGCGACATGATCCTGCGCCGGCGCGCATACTGACACAAGCTGCCCTCCAGTCTTCCTGCGCCACAATGAGCGACCTCAGGACAACTTCTCCAAGCATTCTCCAGCAAATACCAGTCGAAATATGGAGCAATATTCTGCACCCAGACCAGGGCTTTGCGAGAGAAGATCTGAAGGGGCTCTGCTTTGTGGCTCCCCTCTTTAAGACCATCTGCCAGCCCTTGCTTTTTGAAAGCCTAGGCATGAGTGGGGTAAAAAGTCCCTCTCAATACTCACATAAATTGGATGTCGAAGTAGCGCTTGCTACGGTTCGGTGGAAGTGCGATGTAGCAGGCCTTATCCGGGCTGTGAAGCGCCTGCACCTTATCAGCGATGATCCGTCACTCTCCACTTTTCCCCGGACCATCTCGGTCGACTTTGTGCCCGGGGCTAAAGGGTACCGGTATCGCACCTCCGGTGGGCTATCAACGATTCAAGAGATGATGCTCTCAAAGGCGGTTTATGAAA
Organism: Candolleomyces efflorescens; assembly: GCA_027579765.1. Classification (NCBI taxonomy): domain Eukaryota; kingdom Fungi; phylum Basidiomycota; class Agaricomycetes; order Agaricales; family Psathyrellaceae; genus Candolleomyces; species Candolleomyces efflorescens. Next base: position 14,653 of record JAMZDL010000134.1, read on the forward strand.
CCCTTTCTCAACTCAACACTACTCTTTTACGGACCCTCCCATCTTTCACTCGGCTCTGCCGGCTCGAGCTCAACTTTCTTCCTATAGACCATCAGCTATTGACGGTCATAGCTTCAAACCCTACCCTTAGCGAGCTCAGATTAGGAGCTTGCTTGTTCTCCTCCCAGACCCATCCAATCCCGTCAATTCGCCGACTTGAGCTTGACGGTGTATGTCGGGGGCAAACTGCAGCGGCCATGCGTCTGGCCTCCTCTCCCCACCTTGAGCAGTTGCAAATTGAATCCATGGAAATTGCGACTGTCCTTGCAGGCCTGAGCGCAAGACCCGAATCAGAGTCAAGGCTCACCAAGCTACGCCACCTCACGATCGCATACAAGCTAAGAAGGGTCGCCCTCAAATTTAACGACTTACAATCTTTGCTGAGCTACGTGCCAGCACTCCGCCAGCTCGATATCGGTGATTCTATCATCACATCCGCAGAAGGAGACCATCCAATGCAGATATCGACATTACCGCATTTACGGCGCTTTTGCGGTAATCTGCTTTCTGCTGCACACATCCTACCCCTGGGATCTTTCGTCGACCTTCACTTCACCGATTATGGGACCTCGGCAGAGTTTCGAAAATGTTTCGGCCCCGGATCATGCTTGTCCACAACCGCTGCAGCAGCCATAACCACTCTTCATTTGCCAAGCCAATTGGAGATGCCGATTTGGGATTTGAGTCCTTTTGTGGTTGAGAGGTTCCCAAACCTGGTTGATCTCAGGTTTCGGGTCTGTGGGTGGGTAAAAGAATCTGTTGTCACCCGGGCCAGTGTGACGTTTTCCGATGGTCCCGACCTTACACGCCATATACTGCCAGATACAGTGACGACTCAGAGGGTGGGATCTGGGAGGCCACTCGAGGAGGAGGTGCAAGAGGAGGAGGAGGCATGGGAGAAGGTCAAATGCATGGTGAAGGATATAGAGGATAGCGTGGAGTGCGACCTTACCCGTCACAGTGGCTTGGATAGAGGGATCGCGGGGAATTCAAGATTTGCGTCAAGAATCAGGCCTCCTCACGCTGCCCCCCTCTCTGAATCCTTTTCCTCTTTAGAATTTGAGTACATAGCGGCACTCGGAAGGCACTCTACCGACGTTGAGCTGGACACCGCCGGCACGCCATCTCGTTATCCGAAAAACTATCAGGTTCGTCGCTCTACTCTCCCTTGACCAAGTGGGCTGGAGTCCTCTGACCTCTTTGACAATCTATGAACTCACAGGAAGCGCTTATTTACTTCACTCGAGGCTGGTACTCTCTCCCAGCCTGTATTCAAAGCCTCAAACTTTTGCCCGGGAGCTTCCTTGATGAGCAGGGTAGATATTCCTCGTCTGAACGTGTGGCTAAAGAGACGTACATCGGAGTTGTGATAGCCCTTGGGGTGCGCTATACAAACCTCACCTCCGTCGCTTTCAAGAAGCCCTTTGGCCCTCGATCTTATCACTTCACCAGGACTTCAGAGATAGGGAGCAGTGTGGCGAAATGGACCTTGAATGATATTTTGTAGATCTGTGTCGTTCAAGTCGGCAACCATTGCAAGCTAGAAACAACCTATGGCTCTGTATTTATTTCACTGTATCCCATTGACAACGTTCCCAGCACGCGCGAGCGTGCAACGTTAAACCAAAGTCAAATTCCCTCGGTACATCAAAAAATTTCTCTCTAGTTGAGGGGAGGAAAAAACCTATCCTGCTGACTCTGGTTGGTTTTCAATCAGGCGATCGGCCGCCGTGTTGGTGAAGATGGGACCTACACAAGTCCAGCGACTGAGGCACGCCAGGTTCCTGCCAGTTCAATCGCGGATTGGTGAGCTGACCACGCAGCAGACTCAGAGAAAAAGGCAAGGGATGAGGCCAACAGATGCCTCGGGCTCTGCCCCGCGAAGCGTCGGCCGCTACTCACAGGTTTACTGGGAGGTATTTTTCGATTCCAAACGCACATTCACTGCATTACGAGCATGTCGAATAGATCAGGGGTTTAAGTCAGCTTCTACGACGTACGGCGAGCCTCGATAAACACTTCTGCCGACGACCAGAAGTCACTTCCAACTGATAGACCAGCGCGATCTTTCCTTGAACCCTCTACGCAACCTATGAGTCGGACTATGGAATGATTCAAGTTCTAGCCGGCAATCGAGATATGCTCGGGTCCTAGACCTCTAACCACGCTCGGTTCAAGGTCCAAGAAATTGACGCTACGCCAGAAATAAATACGCATCCTATTGCTAATCTCAAGCCATTTTCTGAGAACTGCACTCGAAGAATCATCACTGATCATCGAGTCTCCCGTAGTCAGATTGACGATGTATGTCTTTATTTTGCTTTCACTCGGCTGCCATGTTCGCAAGGATGTGACCTACACGAGTCCACAACGCCTCTACTACTTACAAGCAAGCTCTACGACGCCGAGCTTCGATAAAGTCTTCCGCCACCGTCCAAAAATCGCACCCTCCCGATAACCCAGCCCGATCCCTCCTCAAATCATCATGCGACCTCGCAATCCCATTCTCTCCTAAATCGTATATCCCCATATACGCAGGCACCGTCCTCGCATCGACCTCTCCGATCGCTAAAGACGTCGTATCTTTGTACACGGGCGAATTAGGGTGGAAACAATAGGTGTACGGGAGCCAGATTACCAATACGCGAAGGGAGGGTGGAACCCAGAGTGGATTGAGGATGTCTTTGACCCAGGTGGAGTATCCTTGTTGGAGAGTGAAGGTGGGGAAGATGGATAGGTGTGTTAGGTTATGGAGGGTACGTAGGGTCTCCCATTGGACGGTGTCGTTGGAACTGAGAGTGTCTGATTGGCACCATGCTAATTCGAGGTGTGTCACTTTTTGGAAGAGGGGGTGCGAGAAATGGATTTGGTCTTCGGGTAAGAGGGATGTAGGGATCGTAAGCCGGTGAGGCTCCGCCAAAGACCTTGACGTTCCGGGAGAAGTGGATGTGGGTGTGGAGGTTATGTATGTGTGGAGGTTGGTAAGGAGAGCTTTGCGTCCCCACCGACTGAAACCCCATAAGGCCAACCATTCGACGTTGGAGCACGCTTGGAGGATGCATTGGACTTTTTGTTCTAAGTGCGGGTCGGAGTTGTCCCTAGAGATGGAGAGAAATTTGACGTGCGTGGCGAAAAACTCCAAGGGACGGCGTTTTCGAGGGCTCGGGGTGGAGTTTTGGTCAAGATTAACAAGGGAGTGGAACTTTGATAGTTGGGTGCTCGTTCGAAGTACGACTGTGCGGTAAAGTACGGGTTCCACCCTAAGTTGATCAATTGCGAGTTTCAGCGCAATTACACAGAGTCAATGAGCCTGTGGATGTGTATGTGAACCTCACCATAGATTGATCACCTTCGAAACCAATGCACATGATTGCCCAGATTCTTTATCCAGCCCAGCCGCGATCTCGAAGATTGATCTCCCAATATCTTGGGGCAGGTCTGAGAACCGGAACGCTTCTTCTTGAACAGTGTCCGACGGGTCCACCATGAGATCGGGGTAAGAGAAAAACGAACAAAGGGGGAAGGTACAGCGCCAGGGTCTCACACCATTGGTGATTGTGGCGTATTACAGCGAACATTGAGAACGTCATTTGTTAAATCGGGTTGTGGTCTCATCCAGCTCGGATATTTTATGGAGCTTTCTCAACCCTCGTTTTCAGGGTACTTATTGCTCAAGGCCAGGGTCCGGGTAAGGCAGGATATTATATCGGATTGACTAGGGCCCAGGTTCGCAGTTCGTCATTCGCGGTTTACAGGTGAAGGAGCCTCTGAGGAGTCTGAGATTGTACTGCGTAAGAAATTGAATGTTTGGATCGCGAATAAAGTCTCGCGCAGTCTGGCAGACTCACGGATGAATGAGTATGTATTTATTCCGAATATGTTGAAGTGCTTGTTGAGTATTCTATTCTCTATCGCCCATTTATTGCATATCGGACCGTTTCTTTATTTTTAGAGTATCGTTCTATTCTCGTCTCCCAATGGCTACCTATTATTTAGATGTGGACTATTAGCTTACGGCTGAAGCGTCAGCCTTCTCCTTTCATTGGGTATATATAGTGCCTCTCGACCGTGTACTCGTCCCTCAGATTCTTTCATCGATCTGAGGTTAGGTCTCCTATGCTTTATTCCTTAGACTTTATCTCTTACCTCACAGTAGTTCTTACTCGTCTACTTAGTCCTTGTCGATCCCTTCCATTGCCCCCGTCTTGTTTTGACAGTGCTATCGTCAGAACACCTTCTCAAGCTTGAGGACCTCAGGCAGCTTGAGAGTCGGCCTCCGACTGCAGGAAGAGCAAGTGTTTGATGGGCCGCTCGAGCTCATGAATAGAGGCTTGGAAATTCAATGACCTCTATGCTTTCTTTTACAGCATTTTTGCCCCAAGTCGGAATCTAGAAAGCTGTGAATTCGAAAAAATCATGGCCCCATTGTAGATGAGAAGGACTTATCGAAGGCCTTTCCGAACACCATGGACTGAGTCAAGGGGGTAACGTCCGAATCTCTCTCGTTGGGGGCCTAAGATTAGTAGAAGCACCGACTCCCAAAATGCAATTCCAACTCCAGTCACACCACCCAACTACTTGAAGTCCCCTCGCACATCATACTAACCTAACACCACCCTCGAAAAGTTAACAGATCTCCTCTCTACATCGAAAACTACATCTCAATAGACCCCGTACTAGCCCATTTCGGACACGCATCCACCAATCTTGAAGTCAACATATCGTCCAGACTTTACTCCCAAGGTTCACCCACTCTCCGATTGCAGGAAGAGTTGCAAGTTCTTGATGGGTCGCTCGAGCTCATCTATACTTTCTAGAGAGCGTTTTTGCTCACTGAGAAAATTTCGAATATGCGTGAATTGGAAACAATCTTGACGCTATTGTAGATGAGAAGAACGTATGGAGGGGCTTTCCTCCTCATGGACTCAGTCAGGTGTCCTCAGGCAAGGCGGCATTGAACGTTGGAACCTTCCAGTAGGCAGCCTAAGATTGGTCGCAGTCGGCGCAACTCCCAAAATACAATTCCAACTCCAACTACTTGAGATCCTCCCACACATCATACCCCAACACGACCCTCGAAACCAAATTAACCGGCCTCCTCTCCGCCCTAAAGAACATCGTCCCAATCATCCCCGTCCTCGCCCACGCATCCACCAGAACCTGCCCGCACACCAAAAGCCAACACACCGTCCACACGTTACCCCACCTTCCCCCTACCTTCCTGCCTGTTACCTTTGTCCACTGTTGTTCGAGCACGATACCGAGGGCGTTGCACATGAAGAACGTGGTGGTAGGTTGGACCTCGGGGCCTCGGCCCATACCCCACAGACCCGCCACATGGAGCATCGTCGAAACCCCAAACGCCCCAAAGATACCTGCGGTTCTGCTTTGGCGGAAGAGGTGGTAGGAGGGTGTGTACCCGACTGAGATGAACAGGTCTCGGAAGAGTTGGTGCCACGTCCGACTCCAAAAACTATGAAGCGAATGTGCGGTCCATGGAGTGAAACTCGAGATCGGGGGCCACGCCTCCGGGGAGGAGTGGCCTAGGGGGAGGAGGAGCATAGAGAGGAGGGTGGAGAGGTAGTAGAGCGATTGGATGTTATAGCATACCGTCAACCCCGATAGGAGGGTTATACCCGTCGAGCGAACGTACCTCCACACCCACGGTACGCCCATATCGAAGATCGTACCACCTACGCCTGTACCGAACGTCTCTGGTGAGAAACCCTGGACCGAAAAATGGCAGAGGTCGAAGAGGAGGGTCGTGCAGAGGTAGTACGCGGCGGTGTATAGTATGAAGAGCGTACGCGAGTGGGTGGGGCGCGTCTCCGGGGGGAGGTAGAGCCCTTTAGACCACGTCCACCCGATCCCGCGCAGGTTGCCTAGGAGGTCTAGTGCGTCTTGGAGGAGGTGTACCCATCTCTGTGGGGGCCCTGCGCGTGTGGTTCGGTAGAGAGGACGCGTGCGGAAGGTCCAGTTCGTACACCGAATAGCGATCGTGAACATCCCTAGCTAAAAAATCGTCGTTAATAATAACCAACAAAGGAGAAAGGAGGGCTGGGTGTGAAGCGTACAGTTAACCCCTGGTTTATAAACAGTAACCTATCATCCCGGTACTCCCCAACCAAATCCAACGTCGTACCCGTCCTGAAGACGTACCAAAGCGACACAGGGAGCAGAGCAAGCCTCGCATATAGGGTACGTGGGAGCTGGACGAGGACTGCGGTGGCGTAGTAGCAGAGGCAGGTTGGGAGGAGGAGGTGGGTGAGGGCGTCGCGGGTGGGCGGGATGCGGGTGTCCGGGGAGGGGATGAGGTCCGCTAGCCTGGGGGTTCGTTAGGTGGTTTTTGCGTGGAGGGGGAGGTGCTTACCAGGTCATTCGGTCAGGCTACGTTACGTGGTAGGAGAAAGGAGGAAGGATTTGAATAGACGTGGTTCATCGACCGGGTTCCTCGGGTTGATGTTCGGGTTGTAATTTTAATCGAACGACGTGGACGCCGTCTTATTCGGGGTTCGACGACGCTCGAGGAGGTTTAACAGCATCGTGGTCAGAGGCAAAGCGTTGGGGTCGGTGCTGTAGTCGTATGATCCGGTGACCGTGCCGCAGCCTCGGATCCTCCCCAACGCCTGTCTGTCTCTCTTCCTCCTACCATCCGCGGTCAATGAACTGGTGTGTTCCTTCTCCTCTTCTTCTCTTCAAAATTACTGATACGTTCCAGGTTGACGGTGACGGCGGACCTCGTCCCTGCACCAGACACCCGCCTCCCACTCACCTGGTCCTCGTTCACTCAGCTATTCCTCCCTTCGTTGCTTTGCTATTACGCGACTGCTGTGCTGGTCTTGATTCCTGGGACGTTTTATGCGAGGTTGGCGGTCTTGCCGGTGACGTTGTGGACGGCGTTTAGGACGAGTACGAGGTTGGATTTGGTGGTGCGTCTAGAGGATGAGAGGTTGATTTATTGGAATCATGGACTTGCGGTGCGCGTACTTTTCTTTGTATTTTTGGTGGGGTGTTAATGAGAGTGTAGCTGGCGATGTTTACACTTGCGATGCGGGCTGTTATTTGGACGTTCAAGATTGAGCCACTGTACAAGACTACTACCACCGACTTGAAGTCAAAACCCGATTCATACACTATCACCAAAGTCGCGAAGGATGCATTCGATTTATCGGCCAATCTACGTGGACTAGGATGGAACTGGTCCAAAGGGCTCGTCATCCCCCCCGAAACCCGACCCACCCACTCCCGTCTCGCATTCACACTCTCCACGCTCCTCCAAACACTCCTCTTCACCACCCTCTTCGACCTCCTGCACTACACCGTCCAATCCCTCGGGCCCGGCCTCGCCTCACCGCAAGGCTCTACGATATTCGACGGCTCGCTCCCTCCACATATCCGGTACACCCGCAGCACGCTCATCACGCTCTTCACGGGCCTCACAGTCTGCCTAGGCATCCAAATAGGGTACAACCTCCTCACCCTCGCTGGTCTTTGGGTGTTCGGGAACCACCCGAGCGCGTGGCCCCCCATTTTCGACACACCGTGGTTCGCGAGCTCCCTAGCGGATTTTTGGGCGAGGAGGTGGCATCAGGTCTTTAGAGATATGTTTATATGCGGGGGGTCGAGACCACTCGCGAGGGTGTTTGGGAGGGTGGGGAGTGTGATGGGTGCGTTTTTGGTTTCGGGGTTGTTGCATGTTGCGGGGCTTTGGGGGATGGGACGGGGGACCGAGTTTTGGAGTGTCGCGGGGTACTTTCTTATGATGGGTGTGGGTGTGGTGCTTGAGGGCGTGTGGAAGGCGGTGACAGGCAAACGGGTGGGAGGTGTACTGGGGAACGTGTGGGCGTTTGGGTGGGTGGTTGTGTGGGGGAATTGGATGGTCGATGCGTGGGCCAGGAAGGGGCTCATGGGGAGTATGTTCTTTGGGGAGGGGAGTAGACCTGTGGATCTTGTATTTGCGCTTGGACAGTACTTTATTTGAATTTTGTATACTAATTATTCGACGCGACCCCTATGACGCGCTCGTGAGAAACATCATTTGTCGGAGTCACTAGTCACTCTTCTTCTTCTTCCACTACCACCACCATGGTTCACTGAATGGCATCATCCCAAGAGTCATACTACGACCCCGACTACGACGACAACTCGCAATTCCTAAACGCCATCCACGAAGCAGTCTTGCCCGGGGACGTTGGGTACACTTCTCAAGTGCAAGATGAAGATGGTGCTGTAAGAACTACCTCGCAAGAAACACAAACGTCTGAAGAGTATTTGGAACCCCCACCTCCCGCTCTTCAACCACCCATCCACCCCCTTCCTCGTTTTTCACCCCACCGACCACCGACTCACGCTATAACCTCACACAGAACACATCATAACATCCTCTCTCACCCTCCAAAATGCGCGAATTCAAACATATGAAAGTCGTCCATGCTCTGCCCAGGCCGACGTTGCCCCTCCTCCTCCTGCATTTGACCCGCTCTACCGCCCGACGGACTCTTCCACTCCCCAAGCCACCAGTGGAAGAGTCGTATATGGTTTCTGTGTCGAAGCAGGAGGATCCGTTTGATTTGCCTTCGTTCTCGCAGGTTGATATGACGGTGTTCTAGTCTTTGCCGCATGACCTCAAGTAGGAGCTCAAGAAAGAGTACAGCCGTCGCTCTGGCTCGCCTTTCACATCGGCGCGAGCAGGACCTGAGCCTAAAGCCGGTCCGTCCATGGTTCCCCGCGCACCAGGCTCTCCATGCAAAGCAGCACCTCTCTTCAACAACCCACCCAACGCCTTCTCGCCCACGAAACGGCGTAGTGCTCCGACGTTCCCAACGAAGAAAGAAAGCAACTTTAAACGAACCACACAACAGCTCGCACCCAAGTCCGGAGCGGCCATCTCACCGCAGAAGAGCATGTTATTCGCTCTGTTGGGGGAGGAACTGGTGAAAAAGACGATACGCGTAGCTGAAGCCAAGCTCCGCGAGTTAGGGATCGCCCCTGAAGTCTTCGCAGCACTTCCGAAGCAAGTGCAAGACGAGCAGCTGGTTTGAGCGAAGATACTTAAAGAAAAGCGTATTTTGCCGGAACCGCCTTCGCAACGGATCGTTTTGAAGGCGGAGAAACCGACTTTGCCGCCTGGATTTGTGGTGTACCGAGCTTCTCCGCCTATGGCTGTGTATTGAGAACGTCCGGTGCTTAGGCACCAGGGCGGAACGAAGGAAAAGGGCGCTTACAGAGGCGGACGAGGTGGAGAACGTGTTAGAGAAGTGGGTTGCGGCGTATCAGCATTGGGCGCCGAGGGACAAGGACGTAGAGTACCTTTCCGAGTTCTTGCTACACCCGGTGGGTGGGGACAAGTCGTCTGATACGGGTGTGGAAAGCGCGATTTCGGAGATGAAGTGACGGTTGGCGCTTTTGATGGAGTTTTCGCCCAAGGGGAGTATGTTACTGACGAGGACGAGCCCAAGTTGACTCAGACGGATAGTGTGGGGCAGGAGTGGTGGGATGCGTTTAGGAAGGTGAAGAAGAAGATGGATGTTGTGGCGAGGAAGAACTTTGGGGGGTCGCTTTCGCTCAGGCGAGCGAGGCAGGGTAACTCGGTCTGGCTCCGTCCAAGGACGAAGCCATACGCTGACAAAGTTGAACCATCCTTGTCCTGACTCGACATTTCCAAGTGGTCTATATCGACGTCCTGAAAGGCGTCTGGGGAAGGTGAAGTGACAAATCGCTGTCAACCCTGATTGCAGCTTCAATGTCTCGTGCTTAGCGCCAACAGGCATATCAGCTGCGCAGGGCGAATTGGGCTGGTAGGAAAGAGTCCCAACCACAAAGGAATGATATCAGATCTCGTTCAGGGCTCAACACTGATCAAGCGAAAGGGATATCGGATCCTGAGTTCGCTTGTGGTGTGCCATTCTCATCCCTGTACTCATGATCTGGAAGCTTGATTTTGGTTTTCCCAGTGATACACACTGGGTAGGTTTCCCTTGAGTCCGCGCCCACATGGCGTTGATTTATTCTGGTCTTGCTTCACAGATGGTGGTAACAGCCAGTTAGAGGCCTTTGGGTGCTCTGGTGGCCGACGTGATGATGGCTGCTTTTCCACCCGTCGAGTCTCATATGGCGAAACTAGGGTTGAGAGAAGCTATCCAATGTCCCCCTCCCGCCCCATTGCAACCCCGCCTATGGTGCCCCTGTCGGGCCTGGATCCTTCTCTTTCGCCGCTGGCCACTGGACCACTGTTGCTGAGCGTGTCAAGCTCAACGATGTGGGAAAAGCCAATGGTGAAATCGAGTTGTTCGTCGATGGAAAGAGCGTCCGTCATCAACGTGAACAGTCTCGTTCTGAGGACCTCTAACTCTGGTAAATTCCGTGGATTGCAGATGCAGACGTTCTTTGGCGGTGAATTATTTTTTCCCCCTTCGCTCCGCTGAACAGATCAACAGTGACACACGTAACGCGTAACGGCTGGTCAACGCCACACTCTTTGCATGGGTTCGCTGACCCCCAATGATAAGGACGCCTACTTCTCCCACTTCTCCGTAGCTATACTAGAGAGTCTTTAGTGGAGAAGCTTAGCTACTCGCTCATGTTTAAAGACGTGAATCCAGATACACTTGTCCCCTCCTTTTCTCAAACTAAACCCAATCTACCGCACAACGCCCGCCCTCGCTGAAAAATACATGTCTCAATTAGCTTATCAATTGGCCCGCATAGGATGTGTAAATTACTTGCCAAGGTTTGGTGGTCAATGACTATCTGGTCGCGTCACTGGCAGTTTCTGATAATTTCTTGGGGGCAACTCAGTACATGAGGACGATGTCGATTACAAAATTTCATACAGGGATTACGCTCCTGCTGTCCTCCCCCTCCCGAATGCTAGCTATCATCTACGATTACCATAAAACTATGTGGAGAAGATGTCGAGGTAAGGAGAGAGTAGACGAAGGAGAAGACAGAGGTCATGGTCATGCTTTACAGATACTACAAGGCAGACTGGTTTCTGTGGAGGGAGCTACCCTGGTGTTTCCCTGTGTCTCATAAAATGCGCCATGCTGCGAGGTATTAACCGAGTCATGAGTGATGCCCTTCCAATCCGTGTGTGGGTCGCTGAAGGCGGCGAGATACTGATCTCACCACGATCCACCTGCCAGGGGAAGCTGAACGGGGATTTCGGCGGTTCTGATACCGTCCAATTCAGCTTTCGTAACACCTTGAGCATCTCCTTTCTCACGTATTTGCAAGCTGGGTTACAACTACGGCGGCTGCACTATATATAAACGTGTTGGATGCCACCATACAGTGAGACACAATATGCCGACTCACCTGTACATGAACTTCCTTGAAAAGAGATGTGACGGCGCTAATGTGCAGCTGTGGGTCCTTGCAGATCGAACCTTCGCTATAGATGCATTCATCTTGAGAACGCACCCACCAAGCGACATCATACAATTGGAAGTTCTCTTCGAAGCGTCGGGAGTCAGGGAGGTGCCCCAATTCGAAGAACTGGTGAAGAAAACTACCCATATCCCTTTGGCTTAGTGGCATTGCTGGGCCCTTGTCTGCGATCATGTAGTTAGAAGAATGAAAAAACAGGGCAGTCAGGGGAGAAGAAACGTACCCTTCCAAATTTGCAGGTATCGGGTATAATACAGCTCGTCAGGATCATCCACGTACAACATTCCACACCTTGACTTGTCTTTAAAGAAATCCGTCAAGGGCTTGTGGAACAAAGGGTAGGGCGAGGTGTGATCTTGGGTGTGATCTTGGGTGAGAGGGATGGGAATCAACGAGTTGAGGCCTCGGAACACGTAGGATGCTTCACTTGAGGGAAATTCCAGGAAAACCTGAGTGAACCAGGCCGATTTCCCATTCAAAGGGCTGAATAGAAAGATGGAGCAAAGGAAGCGAGCTGCAAGGAGCGGGTTAGGGGTCGAGTTCAAAATATGGGTGTATAGTGCATCAAGACCGGCGAAAGGGTTGACAGAAACATCGCCATGGCCTAGAGCCATAATTTGATCCAATAGCTTTTCAGGAGGACCAGACGATCCTTCAAGGAATCGCATCGCAGTCGCCACGTAGATAAACTGCCCGGAGGCGTTCGTCACCAGAGTATGCTTGACGTCTTGGGAGGGCCATGAGGCGGGGAGGTGGTATTGACGTCGGATGGCGTTGAATTTGGCATCCACGAAGAGGAGTATGTCGGCGTCCGGATTGTACTCGTTATCGAGGAAGATTGTTTTCGTGATGTTGTGGGCGGTGTCGGTGAAGAAGGATAGGATGGCGGGTTCTGGGCGACTGGCAATGATGAAGCGGAATGGGAAGGAGGGGTTGTTGGTGGCTTTCAAAATAGCGTCGAGGATCTCTGTCTGATCGGCTTCGTTTGCGCGGATGGCTTCATCACGAGAACGAGGAGTATCGCCGTATTCTTCAGCCTGGCATTCGTCGAGCCCATCAATGAGGATGACCTTCGGTAAATGTGTCTCCCTCATAGTGCCTTGCAGAGGCTGCGTAAGGAGCTGACTGAATTGCTCCTCCAGTCGCTTCCTGAAGATAGCTGGGTCTTTTTCGACACAGATAAGAATGCGTTCGCGCACATTCTGCAGCGCTTTGTGCTGAACGAGCTGGTAGGCAAGAGTGGGAACCAAACACCTCTTGTATCGTCTGTTGACGGATTGAGCGAAGGTGGAAAAGAAGAAGCCACCGGCAAACAGGCCCTCGTTCTGGCAGGTCTCAGCGAGAGAACTCATGATGGCTGTCTTTCCTCCTCCTGCAGGCCCTGTGACCCACACGATCTTCTTGGGATTTTCCCCCTGCTCCCCATGTTTGATCCAGTCAACGAGTTCGCCCTGCACCGCAACTCGGGTCTCTGGATGACATCTGGGCGCATCACATCGTTCGGCGGAGTTGTGCAATGCCCCAGCGGCGATGTGGTTTTGAAGATCTGTCCAGAACGACATCGAGTCAGTGGACAAGACTCCTGCAAAGACTGACTACTCACGTTTCACTGTTTGGAGTCTGCCATTGTGGGGGTACATATGCATGGCGCTGTCAAAGTTGGTGCTATGAATGGTGGTATTCCGAGCGTCGTGGAAGAAGGATGAACCAAGGTCGAACTCGGTCATCGTAGAAAGATGGTGGTTACAACTCGAAGGAATGGGCGCCGTCGAAAAAGACGTTGACATCGTAGCGATAAGCGGGAATACAAGTCAGTCCGGCTAGTACGTATCGGGTTCCTATCGTTATCGATGAAACGCCACAAAATCACGGATGATCCTTTCTGGCACGACCCGAAGTCTACTAAGTATCTTTCCTACCCCAGTTCCAATCGCACCTGAGCGCTCGCGATATATGGCCGCCTTCATCGAACAAGCGAAGGACGTCGACATCCAAGATAGCACTATTATCGTCGCGGAGAATTACAATGACTATGGCGGACGCAACGGACGCCCATCTAATCCTTTCATCGAGAGTGAGTGCTTTCTGATTGAGCACACTGGCGGGTATTTGCGAATGATTCATGTTTTTCTGGTAGAGCTGGCGAACCGCGCTGCCTCTGTAGCGTTACACAACCGTGCTGATCATGACTGCCCCGCCATACCTAGATGCGCTCCTCAAACGAGGGTTGTGGTGCAGGAAAATATTTTGGGTTGGATAGCGCAGGGGGTTGACGATGGGGATTTGCCGAAGATTTTGTGGGTGACGGGGCCAGCGGGCTCAGGAAAAACCACCATCATGGGCTCAATTGCCGACACCTGCCAGCAAAAAGGAATCCTCACGGCTACCTATTTTTTCTCGTCTCTGTTGCCGCCAAATACATGCTCGAAACGACATCTGGCAGCCACACTAGCATACCAAATCGTCCAGCATCGAGCCATGCCTCAAGTCGCGGAACAAATTCTCGCTGCCGTGGGACACGACCCACTGGTCTTCGAGAAAGGGCTCGAAGTTCAGGTGGAAACGATGATTCTGGCCCCTGTGCGGAATTATCTAGGTACCCGCCCGACGCCACCGCCTCCGGAGTGGCCGAAGGTTATCCTTATCGATGGTCTCGATGAATGCGATGCTGGAAAAGGGGACAGTCATGCAAGCGAAAAGGACCAACAAGAAATTCTGTCCGTTTTGAAAGGGGCGGTTGAAGATGCTGGCTTCCCCTTCCGCATCGTCATCGCGAGTCGTCCCGAACATGTCATCAAGGATTTTTTTGCCGACCTCCCAAGTTCAATGACCACGCAACTATTCCTCGACGAAAGGTTCGAGCCGGACAAGGACCTGAGATTGGCTCTCGATAACATATTTGCTGAAATTCGAAAAAACCGTAGTCTTTTGGATTCGTGGCCTGGAGACACCATTGCCAATGCCATTGTCAAAAATGCTTCCGGACAGTTCATCTACATCTCGACCGTAGAGCGGATTCTGAAGTCGTTGGGTGATCCTCGACGGCTCCTGGAACAGGTTCTGCCACCGTCCGGTACCACAGCCCCTACCCGTCAAGCATTCACACACTTGGACGCATTATACACTCGCATCCTTGACCAGAAACCAGGACAAGATGCCCATTCCGTCGATATACCACTACCCCGGCGCAGGATCTTTTGGTTGAATCTATTGTTCCGTGACCAGTGCCTCTCGATCCCTAAATCAAATCGAGGGCCACAGGCGGAGGCGCCTTCAGCCGCAACCGTCCGGCTGTTTCTAGAGGAGTATCCTGGCGAAGCATCGGATGTGTTCAGAGATCTTAACTCGCTGGTTTCTGTCCCTCCCAAGGAGGCGGGGAACCAGTCGCGGTATACCTTGTACCATCACTCTCTGGTGGACTTTTTGGCCGACCCCTCAAGGTCCAATGACCTATACATATGCCCAGAAGACGTGTCGGATTTCTTTCTCATGCGTTACCTGCAGAATTGGCGGCGTAGGTATCGCTCCATGCCCTCCAAGGTCATCTTGCTTACAGTTATTGTTCAAGCCGAAGCCGCAGACTACACTCCTTCCGACGACCCAGAAAGGGCCATGTTCTACGAACTCCTCTTTGGGAAGTATATGACCTCCACAGTCTTTTCTGCAAAGACCCTTAGCCGCTTCCGGGGACATAATTTATCCCGCGACGCAGCCGACTGGTGGGTGAAAAACTTCCTCAATTTCTGGGGTACGTCTCGTGGATGCCATGAGCTAGACGAAGTCTTTTGCATTGTCCACCAAGCGGTAGGTGAAGCTGTAACATGTATCCGATTGCGGTCTCCCACTCAAACTTGTCTTTCTCCTTCTGCCAGTGTCGGTGGCATAGTCCATGCAGCCTTATTTGCAGGAATGTCAGGAGCGAGGTCGAGAGGCGCCTGAAGGCCTCAAACTGGAAAACTCCAAACAAGTTTCATCTGCTTTGCCACAGGTTTTTTCACCTGCCAACTGAGCACTCTGGATTTTATCGGATTTCTCCTCCAACGAATTCTTCCCTTCTTTAATTGCCTTGTTTAAGGTCCTTTCATTCCGATACTGTACTGCTTCATGTGTCTATGACCTTTCAGCAACGCTATGTATTTCGAGTTCTTCGCTTCAAGTTGTAGTACACCTGAGATGATTTGCTACAGTCAAATGCAGTTGCATCCTCTTGGGGTGTGTGGAGGATGGTGGATGCATGGACGAGGAAGGGGCTCGTGGGGAGTATGTTCTGAGGGAGGCATTTGAACCTTGTCTTTGTGCTTGGTCAGTCCTTGTTTTGAATCTGTAGAGGCATTCGACGCTACGCGATCCAATTTCAAGCCCCTATGACGCGCTCGTGGGAATGTATGTATGAGTTCAGCGGACCCGAACGCAGTCATGATCAACTCTCCTTTCTTCCTCCCACCACGGTGAAGCTCGCAATGAATGAAACTCTTCTATCCATAAACTGAATGGCATCATCCCAAGACTCATACTACGACCCAGACTACGACGACAACTCGCAATTCCTAAACGCCATCCACGAAGCAGTCTTACCCGGGGACGTTGGGTACTCTTCTCAAGTTCAAGCTCGAGATGAAGATGGTGCTATAAGAACAACCTCGCAAGAAACACACACGTCTGAAGAGTATTTGGAGCCCCCGCCCCCTGCTCAACCTCGTCGTCAAAGTCCGACTTTTACGCCATCGACTGAACCGAAATGGAGTTTGAAGAGAAAGTACTCGCAGAGCCAGGATGAAGAGGAGGGTGATAGTCTCGGGAGTCTAGGTTTAGATTCTAGTGCTGGGCATAGTCCTGGTGCTGGTGGGCCAGGGACAGCAGTAGGAGGAGGAGGAACAGGGGGAAGAGCAACCGAAGAAACAGACGAAGCAATCTACGGCGCCTCCCGCTTTGGCCACTTTGGTGAATACATGCGTCGCAAGCGAGCCAAACTGCAAATCCAGAATGCTGATATCGTTGCGCCTCAACCGTCAACATCATCAGCACCTTCCGCAGGGGGTATATTTCGTGGGTTGTCGATTTACGTACGTCCCTCCTAGGTTGATTTTTGGTAGAAGTGCTGAAAGGAACTACGGGGGTTATAGATTAATGGATGGACTCAACCCTCCGTCCAAGATCTACGGAAGCTCATCGTAGAGCACGGTGGGGTCTTCCAACCGTACCTCGATAAGAAGGGGTTAGTGTACGTACCCTCCTCCTCCTCTTCTTCTTTCACCCCACACTCTACCTCAAACACTCACGCTGTGATTTCACACAGAACACACATCATAACATCCTCTTTAACCCCCTCCAAAATGCGCGAATTCAAGCATATGAAAGTCGTCAAACCCGAATGGCTCGTAGAGAGCGTTGGGGCGGGTACGTTGCTTCCTTGGAGAGACTTTCAGTATGTGCCGGATGAGAGGGAGGGAGGGTCGCAGGGGGGTGGTAGGCACCAAGTATCTTTGGATAGCGCGAGGCTGCAGTCTCAAGTGAAGGAAAAGGGGAAGGAGAAGGGCGTGCGGCTACCTACTCCTCTCCAAGTTTCTGCTGCGAACTCGGGTGTCGGAGAACCTCCTGCGAAGCTTGTTACGCCTCCTTCTGTTCCTGCAGACGCTCCTCCTGCTGCTGCTGCTGCGCCCCCACCAGCCTTTGACCCTCTCTACCCGGCGGGCTCTTCCACTTCCACCACCACTGCTACCACCCCAAGCTACGCCTCATCCATCTCAAACCCCAACGCCCAACGCGCAATGCTCGACCCCACCTGGCGCAAATCGCACACCTCCGTCTCTGCGGATTTTATAGAAGGGTATTACAAGAATTCGCGGTTGCATCATTTGGCGATGTGGAAGGTGGAGTTGAGGGAGTTGGTGGGGGAGGCGCAGGAGAGGGCTGAGGAGGCGGGTCGTGCGACTGGGGGTGGGGGTGGGCATGTGGGGAAAGTTACGGGTGAACTTATCGGTGGAGGTGGAGGTCTAGGTGCGCGTGAGGGTGAGAGTGGGGTGAGTATGAGAGGCGCAGACCTCCACACACCCAAATCCCCATCGACTTGGAAAGGCAAAGGGCGAGCCGTAGACGACCAAGACCGCGTGATCATGCACTGCGATTTCGATTGCTTCTTCGTATCGGCCGGGTTGGTGAGTAGGCCAGAGTTGAAAGGGAGGCCGGTGGTGGTGTGTCATTCGCAGGGAGCGACGGGGGGTGCGGCGAGTACGAGTACGAGTGAGATTGCGAGTGCTAGTTATGAGGCGAGGAGGTTTGGAGTGAGGAATGGGATGAGGTAAGCTGGGAGTCTTTTTTGTTTTGGGTGGGGAGGGCTGATGGGAAGTGGGGGTGTAGTCTTCAGCAGGGACGGAAGTTGTGTGCGGAGCTTGTTACTATTCCTTACGAATTCGAAAAGTGAGCTACCCCTTTCATTCATTCATTCATTCTTTCATTCTTTCATAGCTCCAGAGTCACTGACGCTATTCAATCTATGCTTAGGTACAAAGAATTTTCATTGAAATTCTATACGGTGTTGATGTCGCACGCGGACGACCTCCAAGCCGTCTCAGTCGACGAAGCGCTCATCGACGTCACCGACACCGTTTCGCAGCTCCGTCACAGAGCTGCGATCGAAGGATCTCCATACGACCCTGCTAAAGATTTCGCTGAGACGATCCGAGCGGAGGTTCGGAGAGCCACCAGTTGCGAGAGTACGTCGTGTACTTCATCTTCTTTTTTTTTCGTTCTGTTTCGAATCAAACTACTTAATCAATGTTTCGTTCGCGTCTCATTGATATCTCTGACAGTCAGCATCGGCATATCCCACAACATCCTCCTCGCAAGACTCGCAACCCGCCGCGCCAAACCCGGGGGGTCATTCCACCTCCTCCCGCAAGACGTCCCCTCCTTCCTCGCCCCGCTCGATATCACAGACTTGCACGGATTCGGGCGGCAGGCGAAGCACAAGGCGCTGGAAAAGTTGGGTACGATCAAGTTGGGCGAGTTGGGGAAGAAGAGTCGGGCGCAGCTTGTGGAGGCGTTGGGGAAGGTGATGGGGGAACGGGTGTATGGGGCTGTGAGGGGTGTGGATGGGAGGGGGTTGGAGAGTGATAAACCGAGGAAGTCGGTTTCTTGTGAGATTAATGTGAGTTTTCACCTCCTCCTTTTCTTGTTTGGCTAAATATGGGTGATTGATTGACGATGATGGATGGGTGTAGTACGGCATTCGGTTTGAGAATAACGAGCAGGCGGAGCAGTTTGTGTACCAGATGGCTGGGGAGGTGAAGAAGAGGCTGGATGCGATCGATATGGTTGGACGCTCGATTACGATGAAGATTATGAAGAGGGACCCTGCGGCGCCTGCTGAACCCGCCAAGGTCAGATTTTACCCCCAACTACATCCCTCCTCAACTGACTGACCGACTCACCACCATCACTTTAAAATGTAGTTCCTTGGACATGGACCCTGCGACCTATTCAGCAAGCAAGGTCCTCTCATTGGGCCGGGGGGCAAGGCGACGAGCGATGATCAGGTCATTGGGGAGTTCGCTTGGAGGCTTCTCAAGTCGTTCGATTTTGACCCGAGGGATTTGCGTGGGATTGGGTTGCAAGTCCAGAAGTTGGAGTCGGCGAGTGCTGCGTCGAGTGCTCCGGTTGGTCAGGGTGTGCTTCCGTTCAAGCGCGTAGTACAAGACAAGAGTCGTGCTTCGGGATCTTCTGGTGCGGTTACGACGTCGAAAGTCGCAGATGTGACAGAACATGTGCAGATACCGGTGGAAGAGTCGACTTTGGTTTCTGTGTCGAAGCAGGAGGATCCGTTTGATTTGCCTTCGTTCTCGCAGGTTGATATGACCGTGTTCGAGTCGTTGCCGCATGATCTCAAGGAAGAGCTCAAGAAAGAATACAGCCGTCGCTCTGGCTCGCCTTTCACATCAACGCGAGCAGGACCTGCGCCTAAAGCCGGTCCGTCCACGGTTTCCCGCGCACCAGGCTCTCCATCCAAAGCGGCACCTCTCTTCAACAACCCACCCAACGCCTTCTCACCCACCAAACGACGTAGTGCGCCGATGTTCCCAACGAAGAAAGAAACCAACTTTAAAAGGATCACACAACAGCTCGCACCCAAGTCCGGAGCGGCCATCTCACCGCAGAAGAGCATGCTATTCGCTCTATTGGGGAAGAAACCGGTGAAAAAGATACGCGTATCCGAAGCCAAGCTCCGCGAATTAGGGATCGACCCTGAAGTCTTCGCAGCGCTTCCGAAGCAGGTCCAAGACGAACAGCTCGTCCGAGCTCGGATACTTAAAGAAAAGGGTAGTTTACCCGAACCGCCTTCCCAAAGGATCATTTTGAAAGCGAAGAAACCGACGTTGCCGCCTGGGTATGTGGTGTACCGCGCTCCGCCGCCGATGGCTGTGTATCGAGACCGTCCGGTGCTGAGGCAGCAAGGCAAGACGAAGAAGGAAAAGTTGGCGTTTACAGAGTCTGATGAGGTGCAGAACGTGTTGGAAAAGTGGGTTGCGGCGTATCAGCATTGGGCGCCGAGGGATAAAGACGTCGAGTACCTTTCCAAGTTCTTGTTACATTCGGTCGACGGGGACAGGTCGTCTGATACGGGTGTGGAAAATGCGGTTTCGGTGATGAAGTGGTGGTTGGTGCTTTTGAGGAGGTTTTGGCCTGGGTCGGAGTATGTTCCGGATGAGGATGAGCCAGCGTTGACGCAGACGGATAGTGTGGGGCAGGCGTGGTGGGATGCGTTTAGGAAGGTGAAGAAGGAGATGGACGGTGTGGCGAGGAAGAAGTTTGGGGGGTCGCTTTCGCTCAGGTGAGAGAGAGGGGTCAGTAGGAATGTCGGCCGCACAGGGGACATAGGGCTATTAGAAGAGAAGAGAATTCCTAGCACCCAGGAACGAAGGACATCTCGTTCAGCGCTTAGCGCTCAACCCTGACCAAGCAAGGGAGAAATTCGGTGTTGATTTGGCGATGGTAAGTCATCCTCATCGTTTTATTGACATCTGGAAGCTTCATTTTGATTGTTCTGGTACCCAGTGGATATTTTCAGCACTGAGTAGACGCCCATTCTCGTAATCGATCTATCGTCCGAAGTTGGATTGTCATGATATCTGAAAGGGCTGGATGCAGCTTTCCGTCATCCCTCTCTACGACCGTATCGAAAAATCGAAAAGATGCGACAGGCCGTCTTCCTTTCTCTTGGGGATGCATTCAGTACTGGGGATGGAAGGCTTTCTGAGCGCTCAAATCTTTTTTTATGCCCCACTCAACTTGAAGATGATTCTCCGGCATCGCGCGTAGGGAACTCATCGGTACAAGTTGAAAGGAGTAGCTCTGGGAGGTCCCCTGTGCGGGCATAAACCTAGGCAGCCTACTAATCGTTTGTCGAGGTACGTCCAAGCATTTCCAGGTACAGTACTTCAAGACTTTAATTCGGACTTTTCAGGGGACGTTTCAGATGATAGAGATGTGGATTAGCGCTCTCAATGTCGACATAGAGTTCAACAAGTTGCAATCGTAGCTAAAGAGGCGATCGTTGGTGGTGATGTTCTTCTTCCGGTCACAAGGATGTGCTATGGAAAGATTATAAAAGAACGGTCGAACTGAGCCATATTCTCTATCTCCTAGACACACAAGTCCTTCTCTCAAAAACACCTCTGGTGAGCAATGGATTCTTGGTTTCAATTCTGATCGAAAGGCACATGTTCAACACACTGCACAGGTACCTTGAAATTTGCATTGACTCTCACAAGGTCATTCGTGAGTCTACTCTCCCAGATAATATTTTGTTATGCTCGTAAATCAGGATCGTCTAACACATTGGTTCGTTCATCTTGATAGAACAATGCGATTTTGCCCTGTCGCCCCGCTCCTCGTGGCCTGCCTCGCTTTCTTCAGCGGTGCCGCCCTCTCCGCTTCACCTGCGCACCTTGGGGCAACCCAAGATACTTTCACACCTGCAGCGTCCCCGAATGTCACCATCAGCGGTCTGTCATCCTCCCGTGCAGAACCTCGGAGCGTCGCGGGTGATCTCTTGGGGAACCTCTTCCCTGCAGGGTCTGGCAACTCCTGGACGACTTGCCCCGCGTCTACCAAAGCTCTACCCCTCTCCGATAGCACCTTGAAGCCTACCCATGCTATCAAGAGTGTTCCGCATCGTTATGCCAACGCCCCTGACGGTAAGCGTGCCATCCAAGCGCACTATCCTAAGGGTTCGTACACCTTCGGAAACAAGCCTCAAGGTGGATTCTCTTTCTACGCCCCGGGCCCCTTGAGCCTGGAGAATGCCAAGGAAGTCACCTTTGGCTACTCGACTTTCTTCCCCAAAGGCTTCAACTTTCAGCACGGTGGAAAGCTTCCCGGTTTATGTATGTTCTCCGTTTATCGACACTACCAGAAACTGCCAGGCATAACGTTAACCTCGATTTTTCTGTCTTATTACTTGCAGATGGTGGCGATAGCGAGTCCCAGGCTTTCGGATGCTCTGGTGGACGGCGTGATGACGCATGCTTCTCTGCCCGTCTCATGTGGCGAGAACAGGGTAAGGGTGAATATTACGTCTACTTCCCTCCCAGCGCCTCAGCGAATGAGAAGCTATGCAAAGTCCCTCCCTTGTCCCATTGTAACCCCAACTATGGGGCCTCTGTAGGCAGGGGATCCTTCACCTTCGCTACCGGTCGCTGGACCACTGTCGCTGAGCGCATCAGGCTGAACGATGTGGGGAAAGCGAATGGTCAAATCGAGCTCTTCGTCGATGGCAAGAGCGTCATCAACGTGAGTGGTCTTGTTTTGAGGACCTCGAGCGCCGGGAGATTCCGTGGGATACAAATGCAGACGTTCTTTGGTGGCAAGTTTCGATTCGCTCTGTTGAATAATTGACCGAGAACTGATGATACCTTTATTCTCTCCTTGGACTGCGAACCCCGCAATGCGCGTCATTTTGCCATATACTCTTTACAGGTTCAGACCCCACGTTCGCGAGCCCCAAGGATCAGGACCTCTACTTCTCCGATATCTCTATCGCCATCATAAAGAAGTTATGAAAGCAGAGTCAAGCACTCATGTGAATCTGATGGAACTGTATGTCTGTGTCTGTCGAATGTTGAATACCTGATTCGAAGGAAGAAAATGTTATCGTTGTTAAGACAGGTCTTTCGTCGCTTTCGCTCAGGTGAACTAGGCGAGGGTACTCAGGCTTACTCCATCGAGGGAGGCAGCCATATGCCGACGACATGGCTAAACCACTTGTCGTTCTGACTCGGGATCTCGAAGTGGTTGGAACCGTATATCTGACTCTGTCGCACCATGGCTATCTCAACGTCTTAGGCGAGTATCAGCCGCATAGGAGGGGATGTGTGGCGATCGGAGGTGAATTCCGACCACAAAGGACTGAACGGCGAAATCCCATCGCCGTCTCCTCCAGCGCTCAACGTTCAACACTGTGGGCAGGCTATTGTGTCGTTGATCGGATCCGTGAACCCCTTGTTTGCTTGTGGTGAGTCACTTTCCTACCTTGAAATATGATCTGAAAGCTTGATTTTGATCCCAGTGGCACACACATTGGGTGGATTCAACACCTTCTTCCTTGGATCGACGCCTATTAACTCTGGAGATTGATAGATGGTTGCGAAAGAGGGTCACGTTGATTTGAGCTCGAGCCATAGTACAGGGTTCGACCGATGGAAAAGTTCGTCTATCATTCCTCCCACCGACCCTATCGGGAAAGACCGTCTTCCTTCCTTTCGGCGATGCGAATCAGCACTACGGGCAGGAGGCCTTTCCCTCTCGACTTTCGCTCGAGCTCGCCTAGATTTGAAGGCAATTCTTGGCCGCCGCAAGTAGAAAACTCATCATCACAGGTTGAAAAAGGGAGCTCAGAAAGATTTCCATGACTCACATGACGCAGCGTCTGTATCTCGGCTGTAGCAGCTACATATCAACTATTCGTCGCCGAGGTGGGTGCTAGCACTGTTATCTACTTCAAGCCTCTGATGCGGACCACTTAGGGGATGATGTATGTGTTGGTTGCTTAACATTTGAAGAAAATCTCAAACGTCCATATGCTGCAATCACAGCTAACGAAGGAGAACGTTAGTGGTGATGAATTTTTGATCATAAGCCTGTGCTACAGACAGAGTATAAAGGAAGGGCTGAAGTGAGCGGTCTCTTCTCAGCTAACCTGTCGCAACTCCTCTGTTAAAAACACTCTCTGGTGAGCAATAACCTCTTGGTTCAAGGTATTATGTTGAACACATTACGCAGGTACCAGGAGGTTTGAGTTGAATATCGAAAGGCCACTCGTGAGTCTAATAACACAATGTCATGATCGCCTCTTTGGGTCGTCTAACGGCTTGGTTTGTTCAGTTGTTGAAAGAGTCATCATAGAACAATGCGATTTCACCCCATTCTCTCACTCCTCGCGGCCAGCCTAGTTTTCTGCAGCAGTGCCGCCTTCACTGCTCCACCAGCGCACGCCAAGGTAGCCAGATCTGCTTCCACTCGGGCGGCTTCCTCGAATTCCTCCATCAGTGTTTCCTCATCATCTGGTGCGAAACCTCGGGCCGTCGGCGGAGGCCTCTTGGGGAACCTCTTCCCTGCAGGCTCTAGCAACTCCTGGACGACCTGTCCCGCGTCTAACAAGGCCCTACCTCTCTCGGATAGTACCTTCAGGCCCACCAATGTCCTCACGAGCGTGCCTCATCGTTATGCAAATGCCCCCGACGGCAAGCGTGCCATCCGAGCTCACTATCCCAAGGGCTCATATACCTTCGGACACCAACCGCAAGGCGGATTCTCTTTCTACGCTCCTGGACCCTTGAGCTTGAAGAATGCCAAGGAAGTAACCTTTGGCTACTCGACCTTCTTCCCTAAGGGCTTCAACTTCCAACGTGGTGGAAAGCTTCCTGGTTTATGTATGTCCTCCGTTCATTAAATTTCCCGCCCACAATGTTTAACGAATTTCATTTTTCTGTTTGGTTGTCTCCAGATGGTGGCAATAGCGAGTCGCAGGCTTTGGGATGCTCTGGTGGCCGACGTGATGACGCATGCTTTTCTGCCCGTCTCATGTGGCGAGAAGGGGGTAACGGTGAATTCTACACCTACTTCCCTCCCAGCGCCTCGGACTCGGCCAACAAGAAGCTATGCAATGTCCCACCCTCGTCCCACTGTAACTCCAAATACGGAGCCTCTGTTGGGAGGGGTTCCTTCAGATTCCCTACTGGTCGCTGGATCACTGTGACTGAGCGTGTCAGGCTCAACGACCAGGGGAAATCTAATGGTGAAATAGAGCTATTTGTCGATGGCAAGAGCGTCATCAATGTGAAGGGTCTCGTCCTGAGGACCTCTAGCGCCGGGAAAATCCGTGGGATACAAATGCAGACTTTCTTTGGCGGTACGTTGAAATTTTGCTGTGTTGAATACTATTCCTACAACTCACGATCATTCTGTCTCTTCTTGCACTGCGATTTCCGCAATGTTTGCTATACTGTAGGTTCAGACACCACGTTCGCGAGCCCCAAGAACCAGGACGTCTACTTCTCCGACTTCTCCGTCGCTATCATAAAGAGTTTCTGAAAGCAGAGTCGCCACTCATGCTGAACTCAATGAAAACATGTGTTTGCGCCTTTTGAATGCCCGACTTGAAGAAAGAAAATGATGTGATAGTTGCAGCAGGTCCGCGTCTTTGAGGGGTAAAAGCGCACTATCGTCTTCTGTCTGTCGGCGACTGCAGCGTCTCCTACTCAGTGCTCAGGTCAGGGTCGTGACAGATAGCAAAAAAGCCCCTTCCAATCAGGATGGTGCTGTGATGCAGAGAGTGACTGGCTGCCTCATTGCAGTGTCTGCAGCCTCGCCGTCAAACAATCTGCCGGCAAGCAGCACTGGCTTCAAACTGATTCATTGAATCTTCCGAAGCTGTGGAATTATCGCATTGCGCTTGAAGGGCTAGGAGCCCTCTAGAGACCATCGAAAACTGACCTCTGATCCATCGTGAGCATCAAGATGTCTAGGCACTGGAGTGATCACTGATGTATTCAGGAACTTCACCTTCACGCCTCAATTTGCTCGCTTCACACTTGTCTTTTATCGCATGCTTCATTTACCTGCAGTTGCTCGTGCTTGAGAATACATTCCATCTTCTTTTGCTCAAGAGTCAATTGCAACGAAATCGAGCTTGGTGCCCTGACTGTTGGCTTCAAGCTCGCATCAATCGAGCTGGTTACGACAATTGGTGGGTTTCTTTTATTTCCTCAGTCTTGCATCTCTGAACCCTACTTGACCTGAGGCTCTTAGTTGAGCGCCTCTGCCCTCAAATCACTGGTGTACCGTAACTTGGGATATGTGGGCCGATCAGGGCACGGCAAGTACCGAGGCATTTTCCGGCTGAAGGTAAACTGCAGATGCCGGGGCTAAAATGCGTCGTTAACCACTCGAGCTCGCTCAAAACCGTGCGTAGACTTGAAACCATTTCACTATGTATTGGAAGACGCTTGTCGCCACCAAGATTATTTCAGAAGATCTTCTTCGGTATCTGGGTAAATTTTTGGCCGTTTTGAAAAGCCAAACTTGAGATACTACTAGAATTGCTCTCCAACGCATGATCGTGTTAACATGCTTCGCAATTTCGATTGCTTCACGTCTTGGAAGTGCTGGTGGGTAGACTGGAGTTGGAGGGGAAGCCGGTGGTGGTAGTATCTGGCTTTCAAGAAGTGGCTGCGAGCGGGACGTCGAGGACGACTCGGGAGTTGGAGTCAGAGCGGATTCGGAGGGTTAGATGATTGGGATGGGGTGCGTTCATTCTCTTTGCTACTAATTGGGCTATTCTTTTCTTGGTGGTGTCGTGGTGCGGCTGATATTTCTCAGCGAGGACCCAAGTTGTGCATACACGTACCGTCTGAATTAGACAAGTTCGGAGTGAGCCCTCCTCTCTTTCACCGCTTCTCGCCTCGCCTCGACGGTCGCTGAAGCGCTGACGTCCCATTTCTTAGACACCGTCAGCTACAGAATTATGTCGACTTGCAAGCCGTATCAGCTGACGAGCCGATAAATGTCACCGACCGTTCGCACCTCCGTCAATGAGCAACTCTCGAAGAGTCCCAATCCGACCGAGCGAAAGATTTTCACGGAAACTGTTCGAGTTGAAATTCGGAGGGCTACAAGTTGCGAGAGTACGTAGTCACCGTCACCATTTGGTTCAAGTGGCCTTATACGGTACTGTCAAAATCACCTAGAGGGAGTCGAGAAAAACGTTCTTTGGGGTCGTCTTTGACTCCACAGTGAAGCAGGTGGAGCGCATAATGCGTGAGCACCCTGGAAGCCTACCCAGCCATATGCTATGATGGCACGACCATTGTATTTTTGACTCGGAATTTCAAAGTGGTCGAAACTGTATCATGTTCCGCGTTGTCGCTATTCCCCTGCTCAGCGAGACGTCATCTCGGAAGGCGTCGGGAGAAGATGGAGAACCGATCGTAACCAAGTTGATGTCTCTCATGCATCTTATTATACTAGGGTCCATAGGAGTGTCGGTTGCACAGAGTGCATAGGGCTACGTGAAGAGATCTCAAAACTGCAAAGGAATGGACCCCGTTCCAGCGTCAAGTACGGAGCACAGCACGATATTGCGCTGTCGATTGGATTCTGAAGCACTTCGTGGTCTGTACGCTCATGGTAAGTAAATCTCATTTACTTTGTGGTTTGGAAGCTTGATTTTTATTGTCCTGGTGCCCAGCGGTCATATTCAGCGCCCCCTCCCTTGGGTCGACGCGTTCAAAGCGGCAACGCTATGATCATACAATGATCATTCCCGGTGATTGATGGAACGAACATTGATTTACATAGCTTCAGGACAGTTCAGGACCAATTCAGGACCGGTATTCTTTCTCCCGAGATCCAGGTGTTACGGTAATTGAAAGGACGAACGCGACCTTCATCTGTCATCCCTACGCCACACTCATCGAAAGATGTTGACCGTGACTCGTCTGTTCGATGCTAAGGGTGGAAGGATTTTCTAGACTCTAGTGCTTCCAATCTTTCTCAAGCTGTCTTCATTCGAAGATGACTCTCGGGCATCGGATGTAGGAAAGCCATCATTACAAAATGAAAGGGGGATCTAAGGATAGATATCCATGAAGACGTGATGCAGCGTCTATATTTCTATCGCGCCTATCAATCGCGTTCGAGGTGCGTGGTTAGCATTGCTACAGAGAGTCCTTCGAGTCTTTGATGCGGACTATCCAGGAAATGTTCCAACTGATATATCTGTTGGTTATCTAGTAACCTCAAGGGCTCTCAAACGTTGCCATGATATTGAAGTTCACTAAATTGCAATCGCAGCTAACGAAAGCGACAGTTTACAGCGAGAATTTCCCGATTTCCTGTGCTTCAGAAAGAGTATAAAGGACAGGTTGGGGTGAGCCATTCATCCTCAGCTTGCCTGGCGCAACCAAAACACTCTCTGGTGAGAAGTGACTCCTCTATTCGATTCCAACGAGACCTATGTTCAACGCCGTACCTAGGTAGAATATCACTCCAAGGGCTGGTACCTTGAAGTTTGATCAACTCGCAAAAAGCATACCGTGAGTTCAATATCTCATATGTTACCTTCTTATGCTCGTACAATGAAATCGTCTAACAGTTTGATTTATTCAGTCGTAGAACGAGTCCCAATAAACCATGCGATTCTACTCTCTCCTCGCACTTCTCGTGGCCTCCCTCGCCTTCTGCAGCAGTGCCGTCCTTGCTGCTCCTGCCAAGACCAAGGCGCCCAAATCTGCTCCCACCCGTGCAGTGGCCTCGAAATCCCCCGCTCGTCCTCCCTCAACCTCTGGAACCAAGGCCCCAACCTCTGGCACCAAGGCCCCAACCTCTGGCACCAAGGCTCCGACCTCTGGCACCAAGGCTCCAGGCGCGGTTGGAGGTCTCTTGGGAAATCTCTTCCCTGCAGGCTCTAGCAACTCTTGGACGACCTGTCCCGCGTCTACCAAAGCCCTCCCTCTCTCAGATAGCACCTTCAAACCCACCAACGTCCTCAAGAGCGTTCCTCATCGTTATGCCGATGCTCCAGACGGCAAGCGTGCCGTTCAAGCCCACTATCCCAAGGGCTCATACACCTTCAAATTCAAGCCCCAAGGTGGATTCTCTTTCTACGCCCCCGGACCCTTGAACCTGGAGAATGCCAAGGAAGTCACTTTCGGTTACTCAACTTTCTTCCCCAAGGACTTCAATTTCCAGCTTGGTGGAAAGCTCCCCGGTCTATGTACGTATCCCGCTCCTTGAATCAACTCAGACATAGCCTTGAATTGTTTCTAATTGTTCTGCTCTTCGTTTCGCAGATGGTGGCAACAGCCAGAAGGAGGCCTATGGGTGCTCTGGTGGCCGACGTGACGATGGATGCTTTTCCGCCCGACTCATGTGGCGAAGCCAGGGTAAGGGTGAATTCTACACCTACTTCCCACCCAGCGCCTCAGCGAACGAGAAGCTATGCAAAGTCCCTCCCTCGTCCGAATGTAACCCGACCTATGGGGCCTCTGTTGGGAGGGGATCCTTCAGCTTTGCTACCGGTCGCTGGACCACTGTCGCCGAGCGTGTCAAGCTTAACGATGTGGGGAAAGCCAACGGTGAAATAGAGCTATTCGTCGACGGAAAGAGCGTCATCAATGTAAATGGTCTCGTTCTGAGGACCTCCAACGCTGGTAAATTCCGTGGAATACAGATGCAGACGTTCTTTGGTGGTAAGCCTCCTCTTCCATTTGCTTAACAGACATACGCAAGAACTCAACTGACCAATCGATCTCTATCTTCTCTTTTCCTGCGATTCTCGCAACGTTTGGCCGACAATTAATTGTGTGGTTATTAGGCTCCAAGCCTCAGTTCGCCAGCCCCAAGGACCAAGATGCCTACTTTTCCGATTTCTCTGTCGCTATCATACAGAGTTTGTAAATTAGACGCTACCTACCCGTGTTTGAACGGTATGAATTCAACACATGCCTCTCCCGTTGGAGACAGGGAAAGAGCCCTCCATAGCGCTTAATTTGGCTGCACGCACGTAACTTGTTTTAGACCGTAAGGCGATACGGGGAGCATGTTCGCTTTTTTGAATTACAGACGTCAACCGAAACGAAAGTCCGCTGTGTTCTCCGAGTTGGTCATGTGAACCTGTCAACACCGCCAGTCTGAGCGTACTGGCAACAGCACCTTCCATTTTGCCTCTCGCACCCATCCTCCCTCAACGCAATGCCCTCCCACTTTAAAAACGCCAGGGACGTTAGTATCGAGGGAAGCACCATTATCAGTGCGAATACTTACAACAGCTATGGAGAACGTCCTCCCAAGACTGCTATTGAAAGTCAGTGCCCGTGTCGCATGGTCTTCAGGCACTAATCGATTTTTTAACAGAGCTGCGAGAGCACGTTGCCGCTGGAGCATTACATAACTCTGCTGAACGCTGCGATGCTCCCAAATGCCATCCAGAAACCAGGGTTGCCGTGCAGGACGAGGTTGTTAGCTGGATACGTGACGGAGATGCTGATGAGGAGCCGAAGAAGATTATGTGGGTGACGGGGCCTGCGGGCGCTGGAAAGACCGCTATTATAGGGTCAGTTGCGGCCACTTGCCAGGGGAAGGGAATCCTTGGTGCTGCCCATTTCTTCTCGGCGTTGTCCGCGTCTGCCAATAGGCGCTCAAAGCGATACTTGGTGCCCACGCTTGCTTATCAACTCGCTCAGCACAAAGCAATGGCCAACGTCGCGGAGGAAATTTTCTCCGCCGTCGAACGCAACCCACTAGTCTTTGAGCAGACTCTGGAAGCGCAGCTCGATCAGCTCATTTTAGAGCCCTTACGAGCGTGTCGAGATCACCCACAAGTAGAGTGGCCGAGGGCCATCCTCATCGACGGTCTCGACGAGTGCGAGGCAGATCAATACCATGACTCGGCCAGAAGCAAGGCACCTCTTCGCTCAAGCGAGGATGATCAAACTGAAATCCTCTCCGTGCTGAAGAGGGCCACCGACGACCCCGACTTTCCCTTCCGTGTCGTCATAGCCAGTCGTCCTGAACACGCCATCAAGCATTTTTTCAACGATTTTGAGAAGCCCGTGGCCAGGGAGTTATTCCTCAATGAAAAATACAATCCAGGAGCTGACATGGAGTTGTATCTCGAAAGCGAATTTGCAAGAATTCGACGTCAACATCGCCACCTTCCCCCTTCCTGGCCCAGCAAAGACGTACGCGAGACGCTCATCGCCAATGCTTCTGGGCAGTTCATATATGTCGCTACCGTAGCGCGATTCATGAAAGGCACCGGTGATCCTCGCCTACTGTTGGACCAGGTCCTGCAGTTGCCTGGTATCAAAGCCTCCACTATTGCCAGCCCATTTGCCATTTTGGACGCACTGTATGCGCACATTCTCAGCCGAGGCTCAGGCTCGCACCTGCGAATTATCTGGCTCAATCTTCTATTTCGTGAGGAATACCTCAACAAGTCCTCCAATGTCGGGCTATCTGAATTGTGGTCTCAGTCGGCGCCCAAAGATCAGCCATCGGCAGCAGTCGCCAGGGTGTTTCTGGAATCATACCCAGGAGAAGCATTGGACGTGTTCAGGAATCTCAATTCGTTGCTTTATTTCCCACTCATGGAGGACAGGGCGTCATTCTCCTTGTATCACAAGTCTTTGGTGGACTTTTTGGTTGAGCCCGCGAGGTCCGGTAAGCTGTACGTCAATGGGAGGGTGGTGTTGAACTTTTTTGTCCAGCGTTACTGGAGCGTTGGAAGAGTACGTGTTCCGTCTATTGATGCCCTGTGTTTTTTGCATGCTAACAATTCACTCAAGGCAGAGGCCGATTCTCTTGTCTCAGAAATTGACAGAGAGGAATTTCTCCAGCTCTACTTTTTGCCAGCAATGATCGGCAGAGCCTTCTCTTCTAATAGTTTCCGTCTCGTATCCAGAGGTGCTGGCGCCTCCTCCTTCGACGCAGCCTGGTGGGCACAGTCCCTCTTAAAAACTCCCAGTCCATGTGAACGCTACAAACAAGCCTTCCACGATATCCACCAAGCAGTGAGTGCGTTTCTCTAAGTATGCCATCCATAGCAGTAGACCTTTCTCCTCTTTAGTGCCGCTGCTACCGTCCATGCACTCTCATCTGCAGGAATCTCAGGCGCGAGATCGTGATGACTCTCAAGTCGGCCAAATGGACAACCCCAAACAAGGTGCTCCTGTTCTGCCACAGGTTCTTCCATTTGGAGGTCTTAGACTCGGAATTCCGCCCAGATCTCCAGCGCAGAGCTTATTGATCTGCGCGGTCCCTGGCAGGCCGGTTTATTATACAGCATGCAGGTCTTGTCGGTGTCTGATCCTTAATGTAATCTCCATGAAACAGACAATTTATTCACATCTACCTCTTCGACGATAGAGGATGAGCAGGTAAGCGAGGATCGGGTTCGCCAGAGGTGCGAAGTTCACAGTTCAAAGGTTCTCTGCATTTGAACCGTTGATGAATTATCAGATCGCATAATCGTCAACAGCATTAATGGGGTAGTGGTAACCTGGGTCGTTGCCATTCGAGCATTGACTCGACCCGCCGGGGGTTCGATTCCCTCTTAATGCAATATCTTTTTTCAATGTCGGCATCGTCCAATCACTTCACTTGTTTACATTTCCCAGCTTCTTTGCCTACTAGCAATTATATTTTTTTCTCAGATATGTATCACTCATTCTTCTACTGATGTATCACCTTCACCTGAAAGTGTCCAGTGCTCATTGATTGATTGACGTTTACCATGATTAGCTGCCACGTTCACATTCATGACGCTTCCGCTTCCGTGTTCTGACATCAACGTGCAACCAAAACCTTTCCTCCGTTCGTCGACCATGCCTACAAGGACAGGAAATCGACCACTTCGAGTTGCGTTTATCCACCCAGACTTGGGTATTGGTGCTTATCCTTACATTTTTGAAGCAGTCGCATTGCCTGATACCCGACAGGTGGAGCTGAACGTCTGGTAGTCGACGCTGCCGTCGGCCTCCAAGAACGAGGTCATTCAGTGGAGATTTACACTTCCTACCATGATCCGGGCCACTGTTTCGAAGAAACAAGAGACGGTACGAGGATTCTTGCGCTCCTAGAATCTGACATACTGATACGTTTCTGCAGGAACGTTGAAAGTCCACCATGTTGTCCCTCCCTTTCCGCGTTCGCTCAAGGGGAAATTCCACATTCTGTTCGCCCATTTACGACAGCTGCACTTGACATACAAGCTACTTCTGAGCTCAGAAGAAGTCTATGATGTCTTCTTTGTGGACCAGTTATCGACGTGCATACCCTTCCTTCGAGCGTTTGGCGGGGCACGGGTCGTGTTTTATTGCCATTTCCCGGACAAGCTCCTAGCTAGTGGAGCATTCGTCGAAGGAGACATCGTGTTCAAGCGCCAGAGTCTGCTTAAGCGTCTTTACCGCTTGCCCATGGACTGGTTAGAAGAGGTAACCACTCGTGAGTTCTTGTCTGTCTGCTGGTTCCTGCATTCGTCAGTGACACGAGACTCTAGGCCAAGCTGATATTATTCTGGCCAACTCGAATTTCACGGCAAGGATCTTCAAGACGTATTTCCCTTCGATACCTCAAACTCCAACGGTCGTACACCCCGGCATCAATCTGGACACCTACCAAACCGAACCGAGCACCTCAGATTCGGACGTTGCGTCTGTTCGGTCAGATCGACCAACCTTGATATCTCTCAATCGCTTTGAAGGCAAGAAAAATATAATCCTCGCCTTGGAAGCTTTTGCTAGGTTGAAGAAGCGCTCGTCACGAGAATCCGCTTCCTCGCTTAGGCTAGTCTTAGCTGGGGGATACGACCCTCGGTTGGAGGATAGTGTCCTCCTTCTCGACAAAATCCGAGCGTTGGCCCAACATCTGTCTCTCTCGTACTCCATCACCTCCACGTTCCCCCTCCCTCCCGAATTGTCAAACATATCATCCCCAGAACCCGACATCCTGATCTTGTTGAACTTCACGACCGCTCAGCGCACAGCTCTGCTACGCAGCCCAAGCACCCTCGCACTCCTCTACACTCCAGAGAATGAGCATTTCGGTATCGTGCCAACTGAAGCGATGGCCTGCGGTGTACCAGTTTTAGCTTGCGACTCGGGAGGCCCGTTGGAAAGCGTCGTTTCATTACCGCCCCAAGAACCGTCCTCACCCAGAACCTCTCAGCCAAGAACCGGATGGCTTCGGAAACCCGATCCAGATATTTGGGCTGCAGCACTCGAGGAAATCCTCGCCCTTACGCCCCAAGAACGAAAGGCCATCGCAGAGACTGCGAAACATAGGGCGAGGAACCTGTTCGGTATGGAGGCTATGGCGAAGAGATTGGAGGAAGAGTTGGAGGATGCTGTAAAAATGGGGCCGGTTCGCTCAGACGAAGTGTTTGGTGTCTGGTGGAAAGTAGCTGTTATGCTTTTGGGTTTCTTGATAGCGTATGGGTACAGCTCGAAGGGTGTGCATGTAACCTAGGCTGCGGCTCACGTCGACTGTGACTATTTTCATGATACCAAACCACTGGTATGATTCCAGATCATCACACGTGTATGGAGGCACGCCACTTCAGACACTTGTTGCGAATTCAACTTTCTGAGAGTCTTCCTCGATATCGCGAGCCCGAGCACGAGGATGATCCCCATTCGAGATCCATTCTGGAATCGGATCCCAATTATAATGCGACTCGAATCCGTGGAGCCTGCTTACCAACAGTTCTGCTCTCCATCGACCCACAACGACAATGAGCCATACCGAGCCTCCTACTGACCTCGAAACTGTGCTCGACGCAGAAATCAAGTCAGTATCCATTCAAGCAATCCCTTCATCCGAAATCATAACTAGCTTTTTGCTGATCGATTGGTTGTCTGCTTCACAACGGACCCTTCTGCAGAGAATGGCACTTTCGTACGTCTGATAACTAGTGGCCCGAGGTTCATCACTGGACACTAATTTGACAACGTCTGTCGGATTCTGCACTAATATCAGACATATACTTCCGTCAAGATAACGAAAGAGAACGTGGTGCTGCGCTCAAGCTGCGAGATGCCGTCCTCCGCCTTCGTCGCGATGGAGCGTTTGTTGCTGTCCCTCTCTATCGCGTGAATATGGGACCAATTGGGCCCCACCCTGTTGGTGAGTCCTCGCAAACCTTGTTTCAAGTACTCGGGGTGTGAACGTCCGTCAATGGCACCCTGCACCTGCGATGAATCCCACATTCAGGTTCGTACGAGATATGGACACCAAGCGAGACATTTGCTTCAGTCTTTTCGTACCTCAGTTTGTATAGGGATGGCTTGAGGTACGCATGACCGCCTCTTCGTTCCATTGTTGCCTGGAAAGGGGTGTTGACGAGAGGATCGTGCTTGTCTGTGTCAATCATCCACCTCCGGTTGCTTCTCAATTCCCGCTACGCCCGACGTATCTTCCCTCGACTCCACCAATCCACAGCATTCTCGTACACCCACTTACGAGAGAGCAGGTACGTAGCTCAAAAAGTTCAGTCTTTGTGCAATGGAAGACATCGTTTGACGTTCTACATAATTGATTCTTACCATTGCCATGGTTGCTCTTCACGGCCTTTTCGCTCGTGGTGCTTGTGACACATTCATCCAATATTAGAGAGCGTAGGTGAAGTTCTCCCTTGTCGGCTTCCCATAAATTGAAACGGCTTTGCTTCTGCAGTGACCATGAGATCCGTAACGCCTGGATCGGGCCAGCCTTCCCACTCGACCTTTCGACTCTTCCGGTCAGGAGTGAGGAGATACCCCTGCAATATCCGGATCTCAGTGCGTTTTCTCTTTCGAAACCCCTGCTTCCAATTTGATGCTATGATTTGCTTTTAGAGCTGGGATATTCTGCTGCGTCTAGCCCTATGACGATTGAGCAGCGCCTCAAACTGGGAGAGAAAGTCGAGACGATTCTCAAAGGAGACGATCAAGCGGCTCATGCACCTCCCCGCGAGTCTTAAATGCCTCATAGGGAATCAGAACTCGCAAGGCTAACAAATTTTGATTATATATGTATCAAATGTTCAGTCTGTGTATGAATACGTATCGCTTCGTAACAAGAAAGATTAGGGTAGAGCGAAAGCAGACGTAAAGCAAACGCAGAAGGGAGGGATATCGAGGAGTATCGCAAAAAAGTCAGTAAGTAGGATATATCGTGTCGGAGGTCCATAGACGGGTAAGTCCAGGGGTAATACGAGTAGTAGGAGTTGACAATTACTACGAGAGTCCAGAGAACGTCCAAACAATTATCTGGATAGAAGGAGGAGAGTCCGAGTTCCAAGCTTTCAAACGAAAAAAATAGAAAATAAGGATACTCTTCGCGTTAAGTGTTCATATCAGGGTGTGTCCGTTCATTCATTCATTGGAGAAAAAGTGAAGGAAGAGAGATGCTAGTCCGAGTCCCTTGAGGTCAGCATTACCCAAAGGATCGTTTAGCAGTGCCAGGTAGACTAAACGGAGACCGGAGGTGAGCTAACTGCGAACGGTGAGAAGACCGAGCGGGATACTCACATCGGGAGTTTGAGGGGCTCCAACAGACTGGTAGGGCTGTCTGCCGAGGCATTCAGCAACGGTAACGAGCTGGTACCCAGCTTGCTTCAACCTCTGAATGGCATAAGGCAAGACGTCATAACTGGATGCAATAAAGAAAGGTGAGATTCATTGGATCAATTAATCAGGTTGGAGCAGAACGACTGATTGACTTACGCAGTACCGGCTAGAAGAAAGACGTTGTCAGCGAACATGATCCTGAGGGAAAGTGTGACGGAGACTTACATTGGGTTTCGTGGTTCAATGCCAGGATGGTGCTTGGGTGCTGGTTGGCAATCGCGTTGTAGCTATTCTTCGACTGTTGGGCGGAGGCTCCGGTGGAGTCGCCAGAGCTGAAGGGAAGAGTCAGACTCCGTGTCCGAGCCAGGGTAGATAAGAATAGACGCACTCAAAGTCCCAGTTTGCGATGGTGAGGCCACGCACAGCAGCAGCTTGACGGACGAGGTTGTTGTAGTTTCCATATGCTGTATTGATCAGGTGTGAGTAATGATTTTTCAGCTGTGAAAGAGGCCGGGAAATACTCACGAGGACGAACCCAGGCAGGGTAAGCACCAGTGATTCTGCTTAATGCCTCTGTTGGAACCATGCAAGTCCGAAGATACAACGAACAAAAGATGAGGAAGAAAAACTATCAACTCGTGCAACCAAACGAAGCACAAAGAAGTACATACGTTCGACTTTCCACATCTCATCATGAACTAGAGAAAA
This sequence comes from Candolleomyces efflorescens, assembly GCA_027579765.1. Classification (NCBI taxonomy): domain Eukaryota; kingdom Fungi; phylum Basidiomycota; class Agaricomycetes; order Agaricales; family Psathyrellaceae; genus Candolleomyces; species Candolleomyces efflorescens. The sequence continues at coordinate 51,390 of JAMZDL010000134.1, forward strand.
CGCGAAGAGCAAAAGATCCAGTCAGCTCAACAAATCGCGAGGCTAAAAATAGATAGATCTCTCCAACGCACTTTGATCCCAGGTCAGGGTGGTGAGGTCCTTGTGCGCCCAAGTGTGCGATGCGACCTGATGTCCATGGTCGTAAGCATACTTGACTCTGGGTCTGATATCGCTGTCGTAGATGCATCGCCCTGCACGAGTCCGAGCCATGCGGGTTAAAGAAAATCAAATGGGCAAGCGCGAGTGAACTCACAGTTGTTGCCATCTGGAAAAAGCTCGGTCAGCCATGGACTTCTGTACTCATTCAAAGAAAGAACATACTGAAGAAGAACGTTCCCTTGGCACCATTGGCGTCGAGGGTATTGACGATGTCGTTCAAATAGTTGTATGGACCATCGTCCTATTTGAATGGCACACGGCTCATCGTCAGTATAAAGCTCTCGCCACCGGCACAGGGGCCGTCACTTACAAAGGTGAGCGCAACTCGGTTAGGAACAGTGCAACTGGTGATGACTTGCGCCAGTGTCTGTCTGGATTCAACAATCGGGGACGCCGACGCGAGAAGCGCGGCGCCGGAAGCGACGAGAGCAGTAGCAAGGGTGTTGAAAAGCATTTCTGACAGTAGTACGTGCACGCGTGAGCAGATTAGCGGTGGTGAGGAGCGAAGCAACGACGCGAGTCTGCAGGGGATTGGATGAGAAGAGGCGGGGGAGAGAAATGAACCTCTGACCTGAAAAATCCGACATCCCTAGCTCTTTTTATAGCGTTGCTCGCTTGCCAGGGTCTGTCTGCTATTGGCGCCAACCGAAACCACGCTAGCCAGCAGTAAATCACGAAATTAGCATTACGGAAAATCAATCGGCGGTAGGGACTTCACTAGATCTCTATCGCTGCAACTTTTGGAACGGATCTAGAATCGGTAAACCTACAAGATGACTGTGTCTAGCAAAAGGCCAAAATGACCTGGGCAAGTCAGAAAAAGGCGCATGAAAACTGGCACGATTCTTACCTCAACGGACTACACCCGCACCGCTCCGCCCAGACGATCCATCTGGCTCGGCGGGGGGTCGTGCCGCTTTCGTCCCACTTGGCCATTTTCGATTACTTTCCTTACTTTTTGAGAGAACCCTCGAAGAAGATGCAGCGAACTCGATAAAAGGAGCTTCCTGATGAATAGGTAGAACTTTGTTTGGACTGTGGGCCGACTTTTTTGGGACAACGCTGAGATATGAAATGTCCCCTCCATTCGGGAGAGTGCGCCGATAAGTGCTAGCATGGAGATTTGCAGTACCTTATTGGCGAGATTCGCCGCAGCCCGCGCTGACGCTTGAGGGAAACTCCCATGTGTGGTCTCGTCGACCTTCCCCCTCCTGGATCATCGGATTCGCACATCTGATCCGGAAAACGTCATCCAACGTCGCTTGAGAGCAACCCCGAGCCTATGTACCCCGTGGGGCATACGCTCGCATGCGCTGCCTAGCCCTCAGAACCGGAGCGGTCTATTTCATAGCTCGAGGACGCCCTCGTACCCATGCGCTCGTGGAAGACGCTAGCGAAAGCCCGGGGCGCGGCAACCTACTCGCAAAAGCTTCAGTGACATCTGTGAAGACAATGACTAGAAGCCTTAACGACTCTCTTCTTACCTATGATATATCAGAAGAACGGTCTAGAAAGAAGTCGATTGAGCTGTCTGGCTATTGATGAGTTGCCGTGTTAGAAATCTCCTTCGCGTCCGAGTCGAATTTTGCTAATGTATTCACCACATAGCGAACCCAATGTTAAGATGGCGGTGAGCTCAAAATAGACCAAAAAGAAGCCAATTCATCGCTCACCCGTAAAAAAGGGCCGGAGTTTCATGCAAATTTCAAAGAGCTGCTTCGCCGCCCAACGCTGGCGCTGGCGCACCTAGAGAGGGCGAACAGAAAAGATGTGTTCGCTATCGGCGTAAAACCTCCATTTTCCTGGCGAGCGCCTACAGAACGAGACGTAAATCCAGTAGGTGAATGCCGGAAAGCTGGGATACGGGAGCCGTAAAAGATCCCTCGGTCGTCAATCAATCAAGCAAAGTGCAATGCATACACGGTCATTCCAGGTCACTTCACCAGTATGACTCTTCTAGATCTACGGCATACCCGTAAAAGCAATCTTGAGACCATGAGGCTACCACATCCCTTTTTGGCATTCCCGTTCCATACGCACGTACGCAGAGCTTGTAGCAAATGTTCCCTCCGTGAAGAGCGTGAAGGGTCTTGAAGCTTGGATGACTGTTACCCTGACGTATTTTGACAAACATCTTCAGGTACTGGGAAGTTTTTCTTGCAGCGTAGCGAGCTGGACCTGAGGCCTTTCCTTTCGGTAAGTGGGTTTCTACTATAGAAATCCGATGGTCAACACTTCACCTTGGACAGGCGATTATGCAGAAACCTCCGGAATGACATGAAAAGGGCTGGTCATGAGGCTCAAGAGGCGGCGTTGTATCGCCTGGCTAATAACACCATGCCATACTACCACTATACAGACAATAAGGTCGAATAAGTTGAGCGTGAGCCTGCAAGGGTATATGGAGGTGAGGGACTGACCGGTAACAGTCTGATAAGTATCGCACCGCGAGGATACCGTGAGGTCATGGTCATCAAAGAGGCGGAATCCAAGCCGGAACTCACTGCCATCGGAGTCGGACAGCGGACAGCCATTTCTTCAAGGTCCGACCCCTTCCCGCTGACCCGCCCCAGACGGCTCTCGTCTCTTTCTTCTTTCAAGGTCCATTCCTTATCTTCGACTGACCTCGATTCTCCGAGGTGTCGGAGTCTACTAACGAAACGCATGAAACACTTCACAAATTCATTCGTAGATATTATGGAAACGGGTAACTAATACTTCATTGTACAATACTTTCTTTCTTCTTCCTTGTTAGATTCTAGATACCCATAACAGAATCTTGTACTATGTATGTATGCAAAACGTCCAGAAAAAAATGCGAAAACAGAAAAACCAAATAATTGGACAGTCAAATCATGATTATATCTCGAAAATGAGATCATCACCACCGCCAGAACACCTCCCGCTCCCGTTCCCGTCTCGATAAGATCGAGTTTTCGCAGAAAATAAAAAAAGATAACTTGGTCAAACGCCCCACCCTAAATCCCTCCATAGCCCCTATCCATCACTCGCTACACCACTACTCCGGCAGAGGGCGAAAGACATAAATCGATGGCACCGACGAACCGGCAAACGTCAGTCAGCCAGCCAGCCGGTCCCGATGACTCTGGAACCCTCCTGACCACACCCCCGCCCAGCAGTGCAGACCACATCCAACATCCCACACCCGCTCGGCATCCACCCACAGAACCATCTATCACCCACCCGACCCGGTTCCTGGTGTTCTGACTCTGGCAGGTCACAAGACGTGCACACCGCTCGTTTCGGCCCATTCGCCGAAAAGCAAGCTGATGCTCTCGCCATTATGCGTCCTCCGAATGCTCTCTGCAATCGTTGGGCTAATATCGATCGTCTTGAGTTTGGCAGCAAATTCTTGGTGCTTGTTTTGTGGGATTGTGTTGGTGACCTTTTGGCGGAGTGAGTAAGCGGGCGGATCTCGGGTCTCAAGGGAGGAAATGGAATGCTCGGAGGGGGGTCGGGGACGAGGAAGGAAGAGAACAGCAGATACGTACCACCAACTCGTGAATGGGCAACTCGTCGATCAAGCTGAGGTTCGGGCCTGATAGCAATCCATGCGAGATGAGTGCATGGACGGACTTGGCTCCATTTTCATGAAGCGTACGAGCTGCTAGTGCGAGTGTGCTGCCCGAGTCAATCATGTCGTCGACGAGAATGGCGACCTAGAAGGAAAGAAGTCAGTGCTCATGAATGAATGAACAGCAGCGGGTCTATGACGCACCTTGTCCTTGACATCTCCAACGAGCAGCTCCATCCTTTCAGGAGCCGTCAGCGACTTGCCGTCTCGCTTTCGGTGGATAAGGGCAAACTCGATGTTCAGCTTATCAGCCATCGCCGTCACTCTGCATACCAGGGAACATCAGACATGGCAAAACAGGGGAAAGGGGGAGAGTGAGGCTACTCACCGCTTCGCACCACCCGCATCTGGACTGACGACGATCCCATTCTGCCATCCAGGTATCGCCCTCTTGATATACCCAATCATAAGAGGCTCCGACCACAAGTTGTCCACTGGGATATCAAAGAAACCCTGTATCTGACTCGCATGCAAATCCATCGTAATAACATGATCGCACCCCGCCACCGTCAACATATTAGCGACCAACTTGGCCGTAATCGGGGCTCTGCTCTTATCCTTCTTGTCCATCCTAGCATACGGAAAGCAAGGAATCACAGCGGTGATCCTGCGAGCAGAAGCGGTCTTGCAAGCTGAGATGAGGATAAGGAGTTCCATAAGGTTGTCGTTGACGTCGTCGCAGCCGCTCTGGATGATGAACACGTCTTCGTCCCGGACCGATTCAGAGATTTTGACGTTGATCTCGCCGTTGGAGAACTTTTTGACGGTGCATGGGACGGTGGGTACGTTGAGTCTGTATATTCACGGGGTGTCGTGTGGGGTTGTGCATCATGGGTGGGGGGCATGGGGGAGAATTGGCAATATAATGAGCCTTCTAGGTGCGACGTCAAGCGCACGGAGAGGGTAGCTCACCGCTCGGCCACTGCCTGGGCGAGCTCGGGGTGGCTATTCCCTGCAGACAGCCAGGTCGGTCAGTATTAGGGGTCACCGAAAATAAGCTTTGCGACTAGACTCACCCGTCAAGATCCGAATAGAATTGTTATGATACATGGTGTACAGAGAAGAAGAGAGATGGAAGATGAAGATGAGGGGAGACGGCAGGATCTATAACATGGACAACAAGAAAACAGAAAAGCAAAAGGTCGAGATCGTTGGAGCTACGTGCTACAAAAAATTATCATCACCCGTGTTTGCCCAGATAAACAATCCACACAGCCACCTCCATCCTCCCAGAGGCCACGTTCTCCGCCAGCACGTCGTCCAAGGGTCCTTTGACAGCGAACTTGTCAAGAGAACGCTCGAAGGCCATTGGAGAGTCCTGCCAACGTTTGAGAGTAGTCTAAAAAGGACGTAATCAATTGAAAGATAGGTTTACGTTTTTGTTACCGGGGTTCTCATGCAACGTTCTCGACCAGATAAGATGATAAGCTCAGAAATCTATTGTGTAGGCTGCCGAGTTGTTACAGACTCCTTCACGTCTTCGCTATGCTGTTGGAGCAGTGGCAGACTCTGTAGGCAGCACAGGAGCCACTCTAATCGTAATGTTCTCCACCACATGCTCCGAATCAGCGTAGCCCAGGACTTTACGCAACTGCGAGCTATACAAGCGAACCAATCATGAGCAACCGAACGGTAAGGGTTTGGAGAAAGACGTACCTGTTCATCCCTTTCACCCTCGAAATCTGCTGATAATTATAATTCGCCAACCCTCTCCCCACCTCGATGACATCCTCATCATCATACTCGCTCGTCACAGTCTCCGTCTCCCCATCCGAAACCTCATCATCAAACGCATCTTCGCTCCTCGTCGAACTCCGACTACTAGACCTCGAAAGCGATCGAGTGCCACTTCCGTTCCCACCAGAGCTAGAAGCAGCAGAACCAGGACCAGAAGCGGAATTGAGGTTCACAGGCGTAGGCGTACTAGGCCTACTCGAAAACGCACTCTCATACTTCTTCTTCTCCGCCTCCTCCTGCTGCTCACTCACCCCCTTCCTCGTCACACACACCCTCACAGCCTGCCCACCCGCAAACTGGCCTATCACGCCTACGACCCCCGCTGCCAATAACCTTCCCCCCGAGCTGCGTTTCGACAGGACCCTGTAAGCCCCAGCGTCGATGATAACGCTACCTGCTGGGTACAAAGTATGCGACGTCCACGATTTGAGATCTCGTAACGGCATAGCGGCTGCTGTGAACACCGTATGTGGCGGGCGTACGAGCAGAGCGTCGGGGGAACAAGCTCCACTACCGCTATGCGGAGACGTAGGTGTGCTCCTCCCCCCGTCCCGATTCCTAAACTCATCAACGGCGGTGAGCATCTGGGACGAGCTTAGCCTTCGGGGAAGGGGCGTATGTCGGTTGTGGTATTCGATAATGCCAAAGATGTCGTCGGGGCGTTTGCTGTTGGTGATTATCGTTGTCACTCCGGCGGCGGTGGCGATTTCGGCTGCGATGAGTTTAGTTTCCATCCCGCCTGTGCCTAGGCTTGAGCCCAGTGTCGTTGTACTGACTGTCAGAGGAGAAGGTGATCAGAAAGCGAGGTTAGGGACTGGAAAGTAGGGCCAAACGCACCTTCAGACCGAATGGAAGATACAGAATTCACCACCTCGATAATTCGCGCATTTGGATCTTTGCGCGGGTTCGAGCTATACAACCCGTCCACATCTGTCAAGAGGAATAGATAATCCGCAGAGATCATAGAGGATGTAATCGCAGAGAGAGTATCGTTGTCTCCGAATTTAATTTCCTACAAAACAACGTCAACATGCGATGGAGAAAAGCACCGGCCAACAAGGACTTACGCTAACTGAAACTGTATCGTTCTCGTTCACAATCGGGACCACACCCATCGACAAAAGTTCTTTGAAAGTGCTAACAGCATTGAGATACCGCGTTCTCTAGAACCGCAGCAATGAGAACCGAAGAACATGGTAATCCAGTGGGAGAGAGACAGACGTACATCCGAGATATCTCCCCTCGTCAGCAGAACCTGCGCAATCGGCTGCCCGACCTGTCCAAACAGGTTATCCCAAAGCGCAATCAACCGTCCTTGTCCAATCGCCGCGAGAGCCTACACCAGAACATTTAAGAATACCGATCTATATGGTGGTGTATAGAGAGTTGAGCTCACCTGCTTCCCAGCCAACCCTTTCGGCCTCGCAGCCATATTCATCCTCTTCAGCCCAACGCCGATAGCACCAGAACTGACCAACACGACTTTATGACCCATGCTCCTCAGCTTTACTACGGTCTCAACGACCCCGGAGAGCGTTGAGAGGAGAGGCTGGTGTGTCTTTTCATGGACGATGGAAGATGTGCCTGTCGCGGAAGGAGTTTGAGTGTTAGGAACGAGGGATAGAGAGAGAGAGGAAGAGAGACGCACCGAGCTTTATCACAACTGTGCAAACATGGTTCGCCTTATGACTTCCCAAGCGCGTCGTCTTGGTGCTGTTGCTCATATTCTCTTCCCAAGAACTCTTGATGATTCAAAATGCAGAAAAATATCCAAAATTCCGTGGGCCGACCGCGATGGGTAGGATGAGAGATGGTGTTTGATGTTCGACACGTTCTGTGGAGCAACAACGAGATTTTTCGTCTAGTAAACAGCAAAGCAGTCAGTAAGGAATCATACGCACAAGTATATATGCAGTATATATACGAACCTCAGTGCTGTACACACCTAATCGTTCGGATTACGAGCGGAATGGCTTGTCAGATGCACCGACAGTCGTCCCTTTGGGTTTCTAGCCTCTTCAACTGCGCGTACGCCGTACAAAAAAGCTCCTATCGTTGAATCGAGATGCACCAGGATGAAGCGAAACGAGATAAGCGTGAAGTGGTGAGCGACATATGAGTCAGAGTGAAAGCCAGGACTCGGAGAAGGAATCTGATTCTCAAGGCCGCGACCCGTCCGATGGGTCAAAATTCCGAAATCCATCCACGTCCGACTGCTGCCGACTATCAGGTAAAATCGACAAGGCTAAAATTATCAGAGGTGAAGGAAGAAGAATATTGCTGCTGCGGGCCAGGGAACTTCACAAGAAAAAAAAGAGGAAAAATGTATGCATTAAGAGGGAATCGAACCCCCGGCGGGTCGAGCTTGGCCGCGTCGACTAATGGCAACGACCCAGGTTACCACTACCCCATTAATGCTCGATGTTTACCTTCCCCTCCCTGCCCTCTACCTTCTGGAAGGGCCGACTTGTTTTAATTATGAACTAACACGCGCGAGGTATTGACCAGGTGCGTTCCTTCACTATTTTTGAGTGAGGTGTTACCTTTTTTTCCATCGAGAATCGCCAGCTGTGGCTCGTTCGATGGTCGAGAGGATCGCGATCAGGCCCCCCCTGCAGACTCTAAATCTAATTTCTGCCGGTTTCTCGAAGAGCTGGATCCAACCCCTTCTTCAAGTTGCTTCATTGAAAAGAAGAGCTTACGATATTCCTTGTATTCGGAAGCTTTGGCCGACAACAGCTGCCTTGTGCGGAGTGAACTTGCGTTGTACTCAACTCTAATTCCTGGAACAACGTTGTAGATCGATAAGGTGATGTGATTTACAAAGATAGATAAACTGTTTGGATCAGACGAGACTAGACAACACGATGACGCTCTATAAAACACTCGAGGGGTCCGCAGGTGCTGAGTGCAAACATCCCCCCACCTCTTTCCTTGCAGTGCGATAATTCTTCCGCTCTACATCCTCTTTGAACCTCTCTTGCCGAGCCCGATACTTCCCTTTCATCTCCTGGGACACGCTTTCCAGTGGCTCCTACCTCTTCAGAACCACAGCAGGCTGGACAACAGTGAACATATTGTATCCTCGGTAGCATTCCTCTCTTCTTCTAAGGTGCTTCCCTGGATTTGCATGTTCGTCTCCCACCAGTTGTTGGCCACACGTGCAACACTTCAACTTCTTCTGACCCACATGCTGATGACTCTTATCGAGGTGCCCGAGCAGACCTCTTTCCGAGACCACTAAATTGCAGTTGAGTCCGCACCTGAAGCGTGCCTCCCCGTCAGGATGGAGGTCCGGGCGGTGGTATGCCTGAACGTGCGCCCAATACGCTCCTTTTACAGGTTCGATGGGGTGATCGCAATAAACCTTCTCCGCCAAGGGCCATTCGCATAATCTCCCTTCGAGGAGGTATGCCATCGCCATGTCCTCCGTCATGGGGTGACTTTCTATCCACCCTTTCTTCCCTTTCTTGGGGTCACACGACGACTTCTTGCGTGGCCTATAGCTAGATCCGTTTCGTCAGAGAACTTTTGCACAAAGATAGAGATATAGTGGGACTTACCGTGCGCTGGCTCTGCTTTCTGCGCCGTGATCTCCAGCCCCATGTTTGCCTTTATTTTTCGTCATATTCTCCTTATGTCGACTTCGCTGGTGCTTGGGAGACGACGGTGCACCTCCCGCTTGCTTCTGGTTGTCGGCCTGCCCTTCAGCCTCGTCTCTATTCCGCTTGGAGGGCAAAAACGAAGAAGATGCAGCTCCACCATCTCCTCGGTGATAATGGTTGCCATTTGTCATTTTGTGTGCTTGGGGTGTATTGCCGTAGTTTTGAACCTGCTCGACCTGTCGTCGTCCCAGCGTTCCCAGGTGATGTTCCCCAGGACCGCGATTTGACAACTGGTCCTGACCATTGATCTGAGGGAATGCTTGGGCCTGGAGCACGAAATCTTGCTGCTGCTGCTGGGTCAGATCTAGGGTCATTTGAGGTACATTGTCGAAGCCGTTCGACTGCTGCCACTGGTCCTCGATTGGCGTCTCCGAAGATGGTGGCAGCGTCATTGTTCCGAAGCCTTGTGCAAAGTCCGGGGTGAGGCCTGGTATTGCGTTGGATGGGAGGCCGAAGTTCGAGAAGGCAGAGAGCTCGCCAGACGGCTGATTGGGGTCGTACGCCTGTCCAACGTTGGCAAGGGCCGACGTCGGCTGGAACCCAGTGGGAACCTGTCGAGGAGGGAGAGGAGCAGGAACCGCGGGGGAGACCATCGCAATTGGTTGAGCGGAGATCATCGCTGAGGAGGTAGGCACCAGCCGAGGTTGAGCTGCAGGAGTACCCGCCAAGCTGGTGGGTGGGACCATACCCGATCTCTTCCCCTCCTGATCCCGGAGTGCCCGGAGCCGGGCCTCCAAAATCTGGTTTTTCTTCCTCTGTTCCTCGACCTCGAATGACTTTTGAGTGCAGAGCTCCATGACCATTGCAGTGCGATTGTTGGGATTGGCGCGTTGGGGTTGGACAGAAGTTGGGGTATTACAGACAGCGGCAGGGATGGGAGTGTTAGCAACTTGGACGGAGTAACCGTTGGAGAGAAGGGAAGCTCGGAAATTAGGGTCGGGCTGAGCAGCGAGGAGCTGGGGGGTACCGTTCGCCGTAACGACATTTCTGTATTGACCAACCGACTGATTCCCTATTCAAAGATTATAGTGAGTTAGACTCAGAGAAGACGAGAGAGAGTAGAAACTCACCGGGTGGAATCGTCATCGATGGGGGAATCAACAGGAACGCGGTAGGTCCAGGAACAGAAGAGTTCTGCACATGGCCATTCATAACCATTGCAGGAGTGGGCGATGGCTGAAGCACCTGGGCACCACCCACGGGCTGAGGCATGAACGTATTCGCGCCGTTCATCGTCATCTGCTGATTCAACATATACCGCGTACCAAGCTGAGAATTCTGGACAAACTGAGCCTGTTGAGGGGCCTGGGTGGACTGAGGAGCTTGAAGCACCTGGGCACCACTGCCCACGGGCTGAGGCATGAACGTATTCGCGCCGTTCATCGTCATCTGCTGATTCAACAGATTCTGCGTACCAAGCTGAGGATTCTGGACAAACTGAGCCTGTTGAGGGGCCTGGGTAGACTGGGGAGCCCGGTGGCTCTGAGGCTGAGGCTGCATAAGGGCTTGGGCAGCCCGGAGAGCTTGAAGACGCTGGGCACGACGCTGGACAGTAGCGGGACTCGGACGAGCGGTTGGCGGAGGAGGTGTGAAACCTCCGTCAGCAGCCATTCCCATCGAGAAAATCCCGTTCGTGTTCGTGTTCACGTTCGGGCCATAGTAGCCTGCCTGATTCATGCCAGAACCCATCGCCAAGTTGTTTGCACCGCTGTTGTTGAGCTCGGGATTCAAGAGAGGCTGGGGTGGGTGAAGCTGGGGAGCTTGGACGTCCACCTGAGGAGCGTAGGTTGTAGTTTGGTTGACGAAGGCGGAAGCGACACCCTGAGCCCCGTTTTCAACATTGGGGAGACCGGGATTGGCACGCTCGTTTGTGGTGGGGACTTGCATGGCCTTCGTTGCCGCAACGAAGGCCATGAACTGAGCAGGATCTATTCCCTCTTCTCGGCACAACTGTACAATATCCGGTGTAGGCTCGGCAGCGTTGGAGGGCGGGAGTGCGTTGAGCGCCGCCAAATTGGCTTCGTTCGCTGCGATCGAAGTAGAGTGAGCGACGGGGGCAGTAGGCCATGGTCCGACAACATTAACACCGTTCGGGAAAGCAGGATCGGCAGGAGGTTGAGTCGAAGTGGGCGCAGGTAGAGCTGGCGGAAAGTTGCCCAAATTCGACAAGTTTGCCTCGACAGGCGCCTGAGCGGGCTGACCGGTGGCATCGACCGAAGTAGCCCAAATGTCGTCATCCGTAGACTGGGAGAAGCCTTGGTTACAGAAATCGAATCCTTGACGGTGGTCTCTAAGTGAAAGGATAAGCTACCAGCGCGATTGCTAACATTAAGTGAAAACGTACTCGGCGTTGGGCTGGTTCTTCAGGGACAGCTCACTGGCAGTCTCGTTCATTGCCTCGAACACTTGCTGCTGAAGGGGATTGGGGACCATATAATTGGCCTGTTGGAAGTCGGGGGAATCGAAGTTGGCGCCAGACATTGTCACGTATGGCACAGATGAGATGGTTGTGGTTGCTTTGTTCTAAGGGAGTTGGTGAGATCGCAAGTGAATATGTAGTGAGGAGCGAGTGGAAGGGGGCGCCATTGCCCAAGCACTACAGAATATATACTTCCGAGTGGTGGCATCCGTGCTTGGTCGCCACAGCGGGGTGGCATTGTCAGCTCACACGAGGCGCGGGATGACAGCAGCGGGAGTGCTTGGACCGTATGTCATCGTGATCAGCACAAAGGCCTGATGCACGGTGGATTCTTCCTGTGCTTTGATGACAAGCAGTGTCCTCGGGAGGTGCCTAGAAGCTAGTCAACGAAACCCATTGTTGAGTTACTTTCCAGTGTTCACCCAATCGGACTTGCATGTCCTCGATCGCGCCGACAACACGCTTTGTTCGAATCCGTAACCCAAAGTGGAACAATGGCCAGCCACCGGCGCCAGGAGACCAATATCACAAAGGCGCGGGTAAGAGTCGAGATTGGCGCGCGCATTTTTGAGGGGCGGAGATGATAACAAAGAGTCAGATATGAAAGAACCAAATTCGGTCAACGGAAGCAGATGTGAACTCCGACGAAATTGGAATGAAGGCGGACTTCGACAAAAGGAATCGGGCCTTCAAGGCGTGAAAGCAGATGGAAAACAACAAGCTCAGCGGCTCCTAGTGACTAGTCGACTAAGACGCGTACGTTTTCAGTTTCATGTTATGGTCGCTAGGGAAGCCATTCCCGGCAAGTACTGACCTGGGGGCACTGCCAGTAGTCGGGTACATCAGGATGAGAGGGGGTCGTCTAGAGACTAGTCCTATTCGTGGTCATATTTACATTCAGGTTGGGCAGAGAAGGCTGACAGGGCCGTTATGACTGACCAGTTTACAGGCTGCCTTGGCACAGGTTGGAATATATACAGTTAAAGGCATGAAGTCAACGCCGGTGCAAACCCTTTCCATACCATCCAGTTGATGCAATTCCTGTTTGCCAGCGCTCCAGTTGGAAGAAGTTATTTCGTTTTAGGTGCAGTCCGCTTGGGACCCTCCAGCCAGCGGCCCTGAGGACTTCTATCATTGCGCCCCTGACGTGCTTGCAGTTGGGATGACACGGGTGGTACCAACGACACTATAACAGTGAAGGCAAATGTCAAAGTCTGATCCCAGCGACTAAAAAGTCACAATACCGCTCACCTTCGCATGAACATTGCGGAAGATGAGATCGACTCCGGTCCAGCAGTGGCCCGGAAGAGACCATTGCGGTCTGTCCAAGAGCTCGTTCATCCACCAAGTCACATCGCAGGACAAAAGATGCTTCTCTAAGCGATCAACGTTTTCGCGAGAGAAGATTGTCCAGATCATGGAGTTGAGAAAGAAAAGGCTGAGGAAGTCCTGCTCTTCTAGGGAGGTCAGAGGACGGTCCGGGCCCTTGCCTGCAACATGCCTCGTCAAAGATAATCGACAACGGAGGTAGAATAGCACATACTTTTCCAAAGCGTTGTATATCGATCGACGAGAAAGTTCAACACCGTTTCCGAATCGATATACAGCTCGCCAGACCTGGAAGGTGCCTTGAGGAAGTCCACAAATGACTTGTGGTACAAGGCATATGGTTCGTTAGCCTGGCAGTCGGGAATCAACGAATTGAGGTTTTTGAACAAATACGACGCTTCGCCGGGATACGATTCCAGAAATAGGTGGGTTAACGCTGCTGTGACTGGTCGCGGAGTTCCCCCCCAATGCTCTTCAAAATTACTAGGCAGCCCGCTTTGACCCATGGAAAAGGGACGCCCCAGCAATTGGTCGCGAAAGAGGATATTGAGCCACAGGAGGGTGAGATGGGGATTTGCGTTGGTGACGAGGATGTGGGTGTATAGAGCGTCTAAAGGGGCGAATGGATTGGTAGAGGCTTTGCTAGGGGCGCCAGGCAATTGTAGGACTTGCTTCAGTAGTTGATCGGGGTGCCCCTCGCCTTCAATAAACCGGCCAATGGTGGCCACGTAGATGAACTGCCCGGAAGCGTTGGCAACTAGCGCCCGGGACACCTGTTTGTTCGGCCAGGAGGAAGGTAGATGGTATCGACGTCGAATGTTGGCAAATTTGCTTTCGAGAAACAAAGCCATGTCGGCGTCTGGCTTGTACTTCTCGTCGAGGAACAGCTCCCTGGTTATCGACCTTGCAACATTGGTGAAAAAATCTTTAATGGTGTACTCGGGACGGCTGGCGACGACGATACGGAATGGAAAATCGGGATCGCTGGCGGCAGTCTGCAGAACCGAGAGAATTTCCATCTGATCACCGTCGTTTGGACGAAGAGGCGCCTTGCCTCGAGCTGTGTCGTGATATTGGTCTGCCTCGCACTCGTCAAGACCATCGATCAAGATGACCTTGGGCCAATCCGGCAGGTTTGGGCGGTCTCGACATGCTCGCAGGGGTTCCAAAATCAATTGATCGAGCTGCGCATTGAGGCTTTGTTCGAACACCGCTGGATTACGTTCTACGGCTGAGAGAATATGGTCCGTGACTTCGCGCAAGGCTTTATGCTGAACGAGTTGATAAGCGAGCGTTGGCACCAAATATCGCTTCGAGCGCCTATTTGCTGACCCGGAGAAGGAGGAGAAGAAATGGGTAGCCCCAAGAATTCCCTTTTTCTGGCAAGTGTCCGCGACTGAACCCATGATAGCAGTCTTTCCTGACCCCGCAGGCCCCGTCACCCACATAATCTTCTTCGGCTCGTCGTCACTATCTCCGTCACAAATCCAACTGACGATCTCATCCTGCACAGCAACCCTAGTTTCCGGATGGCACGTAGGTGCGTCACAGCGTTCCGCGGAGTTGTGCAGCGCTCCCGCTGCAATGTGCTCTCGCAGCTCTGTCCGCAAAGCGTAGTCAGTTCTAGTCACACCACGACAACTGCTGAGCTCGCTCACTTTCAATGGAACTCTTCGAACTCGAGATGTCATAGTGGTTGTTTACCACGTCTCGTCCGACTGTAAAGTGACGGGCATTTTTCAAAAGGGAAGACATCTTGCTAAGGGAAGGAGAAGGGAGGAAGAGACCACCGTGCTGGCAGATGCAGTTGACACCGCCGTTGAGTACCTTTTCGGGACCTTGACGTTGCCTATCCAAATATTATTATTTGACATAAGTCGCACAGTGTCAAAGACGCGATTTCTGACGTTGTCAGGGAGCCAATCCAGAGACTGACCGACGAACATACACCCAAAATATCGACGTCAAATCAGTGACCAAGCTCGAAAGGACAACAGTAGGTGGTATTAGATCACATCAGCCTGTCGGAAGACGAGAGAGAAGATTGTGCAGATAGCCAAGCGAACGACTGTAGCTGTGGAAGTCGATCGTGCGAATGACAAAATCAACAGGCACGTACCTGGCTGCAAAAACAATGTATTGTAGCCATCACTCTCGTAACAGGTAAAGTACAGAAAAGTCCATACCATCTAATCATCGACATCCATCGACGTAGTCTCCGTTGGGGCGACGCTGGTCTCCTTCTCCTGCTCGGTAGCACCACTTGCTGTTGCCGCTGCTGCCGCCGCTGCCGAAGCATTGGACGCTCTCCCACCTCTTCCTCGGCCTCTCCCTCTTCCCCGACCGCGTCCCCTCCCTCGCCCTCTTCTCCTCGGATGGCTGTCCTCCGAGCTGATACTGCTGGTACTGCTACTGCTGCTACTCATGTCGTCTTCATCCTCGTCATCATCTCGCATTGAAGTATCCGTGGCAGGGGCCACGGTACTGGCAGCAGCAGCAGCGCCACGCCCCCTCCCGCCCCTCGATCCTCTGCCACCTCGCGCCCTTCTCCCCCTAGTTGTTGTCCCCCTACTCCCTCTTCCTCTCCGAGTTGTTGAAGTTGTTGGAGCCGAAGCAGTCGAAGCCGATGTCGCTGCTGGGGGTGGGGGCATGAGCAATCCATCATCCATGTCGTTGTCATTTTCTCCATCGAAGTATTCGTTCCTCGTCTGCCGTCTCAGCCCGAGCCTAACCTCTCCCGCTCCACCGGGACCTTTCTCCTCTTCATCTCTCTCCTCTGCATTCCTGTCCTCGCTCGCCAGAAGGCCCTGCAAGTCCGGCGGGATTTCCTGCATCGCAACACTCGGTGCTCCTTGCAGGTACCTCAATTTCGTCTTTATGCCAATTCGGATGCGATGCAAGGAAGCTGGAGAGTTTTGGTTGTCCACCTTTCCTGTGAGAGGTGGGTGCAACTTCCAGTTTGAATCATCAAAGAAGGAGTCGTAGACCGTGCACGGAAGCTCGTTGGGGACCGTCACGCCGACTAAGACGCTAGTCTCGTACGTCCAGCAACGGCTGACGTTCTTTATCGTGTAGCCACCCCCTCCCAAGACTAAGAGGGGAACGCCAAATCGGCGAACGAAATCGACGCATTCGCCGTGTCCCGCAATCGATAGGTTGAACGCTCCTAGTCGGTCGCATCCTAGAGAGTCCGCACCACATTGCAGGACAATCGCAGAGGGCCTGAAAGCGGTGACCGTATCTTCAATGACAGCTTTGAATATCGTTTGGTACATGTCGTCATCAATTCCATCGAGCAGAGGGACGTTCAAACAGAAGTGCTTTCCGATTCCGGTACCGTTGTCGTCGAGTTTGCCTGTCCCTGGGAAGAAATCGCCTGTGTATTTATGGAAGGAGACGGTCATGACACGGTTGGAGTGGTAGAAGGCGAGCTCGACGCCATCACCGTGGTGGATGTCGATGTCGATGTAGAGGACGCGGGGGAAGTATCTGGTAGGGTTCGGTTCAACATGACAGGGCGTTATATCTTGTGAGGGAATATATAATGGAATAACGAAAACACTCACCTGAGCATTTCGAGTATCGCGAGTACGATATCGTTGACATAACAAAATCCACTCGCTTCCCCACGTTTTGCATGATGCAGCCCGCCAGACCAATTAATCGCGATATCCGTCGACCCGGCACACAGCTTCCTCGCTCCAGCAAGTGACCCTCCAGCGTAATTGCGACAAAAGTCGTAGAGGTCAGAGAATATCGGACAGTCTTCGATGCAGTTGAATTGTTCGACTTGTTGCCTCATGCTGGCTTGGTTTTGAGGTGACACTCTATCAACGAGTATTTGTAAGTGCGTCAACGGAGATGAATGGGTGCTGATTTCAATTGACCGAGGGCGTTCAAACGCACCGTTTCAGAAATTCTATATAATCGTGGTCGTGGTAGTTTTCGAGCTCTTCTTGGGTTGCAGGACGGGGGTCGTACATGGTATGAATTTGCTTGTCGAGGCCATATCCCAACACGAGGGCATTTGTGAGAGTGAGGCGATGTGGTTTCATGGGGTGACGCTCCTTTTCAGTTAAAATATATGGATAAAAATGCACTCAAGTGAAGAACCTGAGATGAACTTACCCCGTAGTGATATGCCCCCACACCTTTCGGGAAGTAGTACGACACAATGGGTCGAGAATGTGGCTTTTAATAACATGAACTGGCGGTTCAAGGATAAGCAGCCTTCCCTTACGTTTATCCGCTCTGTGATAGGCTCGGCGGTTCCATAAGAGCCACGTTCAGAGAAGTAGGGTGCTGAGGAGAATGTAAGGCTGGTTGCTTGTGATGAGCGAACCATCTTTGGGTTGCCTATGTTCTAGATTTTATATTACCAGGCTAAACAGTGATATTTTCAGTACCGATGCCTTAAATCACTGTGATGCATGGTATACACTTACTCGAATCCTAGTGTTTCGCGTCTGAGAGAGGTGGCCGTCGTTCATCAAGAGACACCTTGAAGCTGCAGACATGCCGCTCGGCCTCGCTCGATTCAAAGTCCGCTTTCTCACCTTGTGAACGGCGTCATCCTGAAACGCCAAAACGGCGCCAAACCTTTGAGGAGGTCGAATGGCTTTCGCGATGAGGGATACTGTATAGCATCAACTCTAATTTTTCGCCCATCAATTCAAAAAGGGAATCTTTTGTTTGAAGACCGGTGATATGTACAGGTTGTCGATCCCAATCTCAAAGTACCAACAACGACATCATGAGCCTGGAAAGCCAGATCCGAATCACCTCCAGATGTCACGAATAGTTGCGACCCCAAAGGCAGGACTGGAGTACGAGCAGTTGGGGTCGGACTCCCAACGCACACCACCGTTAAACTTCCGAACATATTTGTACGAAAACTGGGTGTTGGCGGGTATAGGGAGGGTGACTATTGCGAAAATTCAGATCAGAAGGAATAGAAAGGATGAGATGAGAGATAGCACGCACCACTCCAGATTGGGTAGTTGGTAGGTTTGAGAGCAATAGCGTCTTCAGGTGACCACCGCTTCAAGGGATCGATGGACCCAGTGATGAAAATGTTTTCTGCAAGGAAATCGTTCTCTTTAGCGAGTGAATGCTTGCGATGGGTCGAGGAAGGACGCACCACCACGGACAGTTTCCGCCCTGACACTAAATGTTACTTGAATGGGACCACCTGGAACACTTCCCTTCCTCCCTTGGTCGACTTTCGCGTTGAGGACCTTGATTTGGCTGTCTCTCAAGACTATCTGCCTCTCTCTGTCTTGACGCAGGCTATCAATACCCTTCTGCAGGGAATTCACCCGGGCCTCCGCGGTTTCTTGCAGCCTCTTCGTTCCGGCCTTCGCTGCAGTAAGCTGCTGCTGAAGTGAGACCGCGAAATGCGTGCTCTCTTCCTTTTCCCTTCGGGCGAAAACGACGTCATCCTCTAGTCTTTTCCGTGCCTTCTCCTGCGCCCCAAGACCCTGCTCTAAACCGGTGATGCGGAGAGACAACGCTCGCTTCTCCTCTTCGAACTGCTGGCGCTCGTCGGAACTCTCCTTCGACACCCGTGCACGCTCCGCATCCCTCGCCTCCTTCTCGTTCTTAAGCTGCTGAGCGAGGTGCCTGCCCTCGGCTGTGACAGCTTGAATCTGTGCTTGTAAAGTCATCAAATTGTCCCGCGCTGCGTTGAGATGCTGCTCCTGCGCACGCATAGTACGAGCATTATCCTCCTCCCTACTCATCAGCACGGCGACAGCACCCTCCAGCCTCTTCTCTGCCCCTTCCTTCTCAATCACCGTCGACTCAAGAGTGACCAGGCGTCTCTCGAGCTCCCCCTTCTCCTTCCCAAGCAGATCCATTTCCCTCACCATCTCCTCCGCGACCCATGCACTCTCGCGATCCCACTTCGCCTGTTTCTGCCCCATCTCCTCGATCAAGCCTTCCTTCTCGTTCGTAAGATCACGGACTCGTTCCAATAAAGACGTTTTCTCCTGTTTGTGCGCACCCCGCTCCTGATCTCGCTCGGCGGTCAACACTTCCTTTTCCTGGGCCCATCTCTCCCGGTCCTCCTCCATCTCGCTTTCCAGTCGCTGGTTTTTATGGGATAGTATTTCGAACTCCTCCTCGACACGGCGTTTCTCAACGGCCAAGAGCTGGATCTGCTCTTCAAGACGTTGTTTCGCCAGCTTCAGTTCCTCGATCACGGCATCCAAAGCTGACGATTCGCCAAGATCTTCGTTAGGATCGGCAGAGGTGGAATTTCGGGGTAGGCTGGAGAAATAGTCGACGCTGTCTACGCTCTTGCTGAGTTCGGCAGGCTCCATACGAGGAGACTCGGAAAGGATTACACCTCCAACGTTTGATGCGGACGTCGGCTCTTGCGTAACCAACATGGATGAGCTCGCGTTGGAAGCGACATCCGAAAGCACAGCCCGGGCTGCAGCGGGAGGAGAGGCTGCGAGAGATGATGTTGCATTGATGCTGTCGACGACAGCTAGGGATGGCTTTCGAGTCAGGAGGAGGGGAGAGAATGCTCGACGCTTGGTGGCGCTGGAGATCGAAGCAGTATCGCTGCTGTGGAGATTCTCCGACGAGGAAGAGGCCACGAGCGTCGAGCTCGAGGTCATTTGTCGTAGGTTTGCAGTGGCTCTGCGTGCCATGCCAAAGAGAGTGAATGGGTTCGACATGTCGTCTAGAAAGTGAAGTGGAAGAACGTCGAAAAGCGATAGAGATTGTTGTCTGTGACAAGATGCAATGAAGTTAATCAAGGAATCTTATATTACTTGGAGCAACTCTAATGTCCCTCTCTCGTGTTTCGAGCATGTTGTGGAGATTGTCTGCATGGATTAGGTTGCTCCCTGAAACTCAGGTGCTGCGTAATGCGTTTCAACAGCCGCATGTCTGCCTCAAGCCCAGCTGCCTAGCCATTGTAGCCCAAGCCACGAGGCATTGCGGTCCGAGTCTGCAGGATACCTTCTATAACCCGTAATCACAGCCTCTAGTCCTCGAAGCTGACATGAGGACTCGGATAGAAGTCCTGTCTGTATTCAATCATCGTGAATATAGTGTTTGACATAGATCGAGATGGTACGTCACGCACTAGGATGCTTTCCTCTGTACATATTCTGGGTGCGGCATAGATTGACTGCCGTGCGCCTTGAAAGCTCGGTATTGGAAAGGTGGAAAGGGCTGAGAAGGAGTCTGGACTCTTGGTCCTTGCCATCAAATTTCAAGCCCCGCTTTCCCATGATAATATCGGCGTGCAGCAGGTTGGCAGCAGGATCGAAAAAAACCCAAAACCCAAGGCTAACATAGGGACGAGACCTAACAATTTACACCATGGCAGAACTCGAGTATTAAGCTGTATCAAAAGCAGATTCTGGTGGCTCAAACCCTGCTGCAGTCTCGCTAGAGTGAAAAAATCTGTGGAGCAGAAGGTGCGACCTGCTGGGGGTTTTCCAATTGGCGTCCTTAAGAACCCTGATTATCCCACTCCTCATGCGCTTGCAGCTCGGACGGCATTGGGTATACCAACGACACTGAAAAAAATACGCTCAGGGCTCTGCGCCTATCATTGATTCCGAAAATGGGACTTACCATCTCATGGACGACGCAAAAGACGCGGTTGATAGAGGCCTTACGGGTCAAAGGGTTAATTTCAGCAATGATATACCGGGTCGTCCACCATTCTGCATCAGATAACAGAAGCCCGTCCATGCTACTCGAGTTATCTGGAGTGAAGACATTGGAAACGATATTTTCCAAAAAGAAGTTCTCGAAGAAATAGCTTGATTCCAAGCTGGTGAGAAAACGGTCAGGGCCTCTGCCTAGAGATTAAATTGAGCCCAGTACCAACAATCAAAAAAGGTGAAGACTTACTCTTCCAAACGCGCAGGTAACAGCTTGCCAAGAACTCCGACACTGCCTTAGGCTCTACGTACAGAGTAGAGGACCTCGATTTGGCCTGCATGAAATCCACTAGGGACTTGTGATACAAGCGATATGGTGGACCCAGACTTCCCGAAGTCGGAGCGGAAACCAACGAGTGAAGATTTCTGAATAGATGGGGTGCTTGGCCAGGATATGACTCCAAAATTAAGCAGACAAATATGGCTGGTGCAAGCACCCCGGAGATCGAGTCCAGGTATCGTTCACGGAACAGCAAGTTGAGTCATAGAATACTGAGATGTGCATCTGGATCCGGGTTGGAACTGAGAATGGGAGTGTAAAGGGCATCCAAAGGGGCGTAGACGTTGGTGGAGGCCGCGATACCGGGGAGGCCCAAAACCTGTTTCAACAACTGGTCGGGATCACCCCCGGACCCTTCCATGAATCGACCCACTGTCGCTACGTAGATGAACTGCCCTGAAGCATTGGAAATCAGGGTATGCGACACGCTTGGGTCTGGCCACGAAGGCGAAAGGTGGTATTGCCGTCGCATGTTTGCAAACTTGCTCTCCAGGAATAGAGCCATGTCGGCATCTGGATTGTATTTCCCGTCGAGAAATATCTCTCTGGTCAAGAACTTCGCTGCGTCGGTGAAAAAACCCTTGATGGCATGTTCTGGGCGGCTTGCGATTACGATGCGAAAGGGGAAATTGGGGTCGCTGGCCGCCTTTTTCAAGACATGCAGGATCTCGGTTTGATCATCTTCTTTCGAGCGACGAGGTGCGTTATTTTGAGTGCTATCGTGGTATTGGTCCGCCTCGCACTCGTCGAGTCCATCGATGAGGATGACTTTGGGCCAGTCCGAGCGCTCGGGATGTTTTCGAGCCGCTCGTAACGGCGCCAAGATCAGCTGCTCAAGCTGTACCTCGAGGTTTTGTTCGAAGACGGCTGGATTGCGTTCGACGGCAGAGAGAATTCGTTTCGCAACTTGAGGCATCGCTTGGTGTTGGACGAGTTGATAAGCCAGGGTAGGAATCAGAAATCGCTTTGAGCGCCTGTTGGCCGACCCGGAGAAGGACGAGAAAAAATGGGTGGCCCCGAGGATGCCCTTTCTCTGGCAGGTCTCCGCAACTGAACCCATGATGGCAGTCTTGCCTGCACCCGCAGGCCCCGTCAACCACATCATCCTCTTGGGCATACAGTCACGGTCCCCATCGCAGATCCAGCTAACAAGCTCGTCCTGCACCGCAACCCTCGTTTCTGGATGACATTTTGGGGCGTCACACCGTTCGGCGGAGTTGTGCAAGGCCCCCGCTGCGATGTGCTCTCGCAAATCTGCCAGTAAAGCTTGGGTCAGTCCATGAGCACCACTTCCTGATTCGAAGACACTCACCGCTGACACACCTCTTCGGCGGTTGATCGCCGTAATGGCTGTATTTCTTCGTGTAGATATGTGTATCCCCCTCGATGTTGAAGTTGCTCGCATTTTTGAAGTGAGAAGGCATTGTGTTGCTCAAGGTCGGGGATGCGGTACACAGCACCAGCCTTGTAACGCCTAGGCTTTTATGTGTCGGAGGATGTCAAAGTTGTACAGCATTTCAGGGTTTTCACCGGATTGAAGGACAGCGCGCTTGCATTGCATCATGATCACACACCCTTGTTGACATTTGACAATTTGAGCGTGTTGATCCCTAAACTGACAGACCATGGTCAATCCTGTAAAGCCGTCTTAATTTTTATTTCAGGTAATATACCGTGGACCGCCTTCACACTTCACAGCTCATCCCGAGATCGCTCTCCCGTTCCGAGCACCCCCAAGGCCGCCAGAACATCCTTATCATTACCCCATTCTTCCACCGTCTCACTCATTTCGAAACCCACCTCCACTTCCCCACTTACACCCATCAACTGCTCGTGCTTGATTACTG
This sequence comes from Candolleomyces efflorescens, assembly GCA_027579765.1. Taxonomy (NCBI): domain Eukaryota; kingdom Fungi; phylum Basidiomycota; class Agaricomycetes; order Agaricales; family Psathyrellaceae; genus Candolleomyces; species Candolleomyces efflorescens. The sequence continues at coordinate 74,109 of JAMZDL010000134.1, forward strand.
GCTCAGTCAACTTGACTCCGTTGATTGTGAGAGATTTGACATAGGGTTTTGTGCGGGCTCCGGGTGCCCTGATCGTCAGTGAAATAGTCTTGGTCGTAGAACGGGGATCAGGTAGCCTGAGACGAATAAACTCGAGGAAGGGAGACCCGACAACATACTCTCCCGAAACGGGGTTGACGGGGTAAAAGCCCATTGCGCTGAAAATGTACCATGCACTCATTTGGCCGCAATCTTCGTTCTGTGGAGTGGGGTGTCAGTTAGTCGAGTCCATGAATAAGAAAATAAGAATTTACCCCAGTCAGACCGTCAGCTAGATTCCCATAGTTTTCTCGGGCGATCTCTCGCACCCTCTCCTGAGCCTTGTACGCGGCTCCTGAGAGTGCGTATAGGTATGGGATGTGGTGTGAAGGCTAAAGAGGTGAGCTGTTAGTCTTGCCTTGAGAGACGGGACGAGAAATGAGATTTTACCTCGTTAGTATGATCATTATGTCCGCCCTCAAAATGCTCTTCCAAGCTCTTCACGAAGTTGACTCTTCCACCTCTTCGAGCGATGAGTTCGGGTACGTTGTGCACAACGTCGAACGAGTACGCCCATTTGTCACCTGTAAAACATGTTTATCATCAGAATGGAAGAGAACAGGTAAGGAGACTTACCTTCTGTCCAACCTTTATCCTCCCCAGCCCAGCTTCCGTCTTGGTTCCTCGCTTCCATGAAGCCTGTTTGATCGTTGAACAGATTGAAAGGTACGTTCATAGCTCGGACGTAGAGGTACACGAGGATACTCTTGGGCTTGTTGAAGAGCTTTGCAAGAGTATAAGCTGCGAAGTCGTCATCTGGTGTGGAAGAGGAGGCGTCAGTGAAAAGCGAGCAGGTGGCTATTAGATGAGAAACATCATCGGATGACAACGTACACGCATAATCCAAAGTCCTCGAAGCGCTCTCAGAGTGAACGTCGTCCGCAACCCACCCTTTACCGGGGACATTGTACACCGAAGACAGGCCTGCTCGGACTTCATAGTCAACAAACTATACACCAAGATATTATCAGCACGCTTCCCGAAGACAAATCGAAGATTATACCTCCTCTCGGTCGTCATACTGCCTCTCCCAGTCACCCACAGGCGGAACGTTACAATCTTTCCACACGGCCTCCCAAGCAAGGTCCTTATCTTGCTGGGTGGTCAAACCGGAAACGTTCTTCAGCACGGCCTCAGCGATGAGCGAGTCAGCGTGTGTGCCGACCATGATGTTCGTTTCGACGATGTTCTTCCACATGGGCAGCCAGCCGCTCTATTTGGGTTGAAGAAGAGAGGTAAGTGGAGATCAAGTCAACAGAGAAGGGGCGAAAACCTGTTGGTAATCTTGCAGCATGCTCCGAACCATCCCCAGGATACGTTCGGGTACCAGGAGGATCTGGAGAGCCCAAATCGCTCTATAAGTATCCTAACCACAGCCATTAGTCGCTGGTAAAGAGCTGTGAGGGACAAGGGGAAAGACCTACCCAAATCGAATACCCAGTGTATGACTGCCCTTCGTGAACTTTGTTATCGTATCCTGACCAATAACGGTTGGCTTCGTGTTGCTCGCTCGGATACTGATCAAAAATCTGCATGAGAGGCGAAAGAAGGAGGGGGAGAGATCTCTCACCTGCAACGAATGAGCTACACCGGTCCAAAACACCTGTTTTGTGACATCTGCTTCCTCGTCATCTTCCCCACCCACTTCAATCTCGATTCTATCGAATAGTCCCGCCCACTCAGTACGCACGCGTCGAGCGGTCGACTCGAGAGTACTACCGGACTTCCCCTCCAGCCCACTCGATTGAGCAGGGACAACATCCGGTACCTCGGTGTCCAAATTGGCCCTCGCCTGCTCGATCGAGATGAAGGACGTTCCTACTCTCACATCCACCAAGTCCTGAGATTCGGGAAGGAAGACGTAGGCGCTAAGAACGGGGCCTGACGCCTCTTGCTTCCCCGGATATGCCGTCCCGTTCTGGATGACTCCATAATCGATAGATGACAGCGAGGAGGGGATGTTGAAGCGAGCGCAGAAGTACCCCTTGAAGTGGCTAGCAGCTTCCTGCCCTGAGACCGGAGTGATGATGCTGTCTTGGCGTTCGGTCGAGTAGCCGCATACTTCGAGTAATGGGCTTCGAGATGAAGGAGGAAGCGAGGGTGGTTGGGTGAATTTGATGTAGCCTGGTGGGTAGGTGATGTTGGTCGGTGTAGAAGTTATGATTGAGGGTCGAGCAGCTTCGATCAATATGTATGGACGCTTCTTGCTTTTCGGCTGTGACGTGGGGTTTGAGTAGGTAAACCGCAGGTGACCGACACGGGATGCTATGGGATGACTTTAGATATGTTAAGCAAACGAGGTATAACAGATTAGAGGATTGAGACGAAGATCATGGGGGATACAGATAGCAAGAGGACCTAAGACTCACTAGCACTCATCTCGCAGAGAACCCTGCCTTTGAATCCATCATCCAGTAGCACGCTATAGTAGCTTGGAGTGACGACCTCTTCACGACCATGATCCAACGCCTGAGCATCGTCCCGGCTGACCACTTTCAGTCCACGACTCTCAAAGTCGGCTCTAATACCATCTGCAGGGCTGGCTCGTCCTTCATTGGCTTCTTCATAGACGACTCCAGGGACAACCGCGATACTCCCGCTTTCGCCCATCCAGATGGCCGGCTGCCTCGTGCCCACGAATCCATGTATTCTGTTGTTGTACTGGGAGAAAACGGGTAAGTTTCAGAGTAATACTGTCAGTGATAGAGAGCATTGCTCACCTCTTTCGCCCCTTGAAGAGCCCAAGACGCGTTATATGGTGTGGCAGACACGTACGAGATCTGGGTTTGTGCGACCCATCTCGTCATGCCAAACGGTGGGGCCACAGAGGGTATCATTCCTCCGGCTTTGTTAGGCTCTGTCCCTGTGGTTCCAATGTATCTATCGAAAAGTACTGTTCGTAAATGAGTCGCTCTCAGAAGGAATAGCGAAGTGCAGAAAGCAACGTACAAATTCACGTTGTCCAACCCTGAAGATTCCGGTTCATTGAAGGCATCTGGGGCAACAGTTTTGGCTATTATTGAGGGCGACGTGAAGAGGAAGAGGATATAGAGAACAGTCGACGGACACGGCTTGCCCATCGTCGTAGAAGTGGAAAGGAAACCTTGGGCATTCTCACGACGATCATAAGCGCTCACCGTTGATGCCATGATGGTACCTGCACCGGACTCTATGATGGCTGTGAGGCATCTTGTTTCCTACTTCCATCTCACGAGAATGGCTGAGCCTATCACGATGTCTAATTTCCATGGGGCCCATGACTTTAACATCGAGGGGGACATAAACATCTACGCGAAGAGTCACCATGAAGTCAGATCCAGACTAAGTGCGGTGAAAGGTCAGTGGGTTTGGTGGTCAGTTCCTTGACGCTGACTCGACGTTTCTGGTAGAGCTTCGAGACCACATCGCCGCCGGTGCAATGCACGACTCTGAAGAACGCTGCGATGCGCCCAAATGTCACCGGGAGACGAGACTCGCCGTGCAAGACGAACTTGTTCAGTGGATCGAACAGGGGGATGAGGAGCCACAGCCCAAGAAGATCATCTGGGTGACGGGGCCTGCGGGAGGAGGCAAAACAGCCATCATGGGCTCGACCGCCGATACATGCCAGGAGAAGGGGCTGCTCGCCTGCGGCTTCTTCTTCTCATCCTTCGCTGCATCGGCCAACAGACGTTTGAAGAAGTGTCTGGTGCCCACTCTGGCCTACCAGTTGGCTCAGCACGACGCCCTGGGGTCAGCTATCGGTGGACGTATCCTCTCTTGCGTTGAACGCAATCCTGCCATCTTCGAACGGCAACTCAAGGTTCAGTTCGATCATCTGCTTTTGCGGCCATTGCGAGAGGGACGAGGGGATGGAAATTCACCGTCCTCATCGATGGCCTTGACGAATGTCAAGCTCAAGAACATGGTGCCATGCCTCGTTCTCTTGAAGAAGCCGCGCGCGCGAACGAGGTTGACCAAATGGAGATCCTCCACGCTCTGTACGAGGCCACTAACGATCCAACTTTCCCGTTCCGCTTCATTATTGCAAGTCGTCCGGAGCCAGCCATTAAATCCTTCTTCACCGGAATCGCACACCACACCACCAAGAAGATTTTTCTTGATGACAAGTATGACCCCGACGCGGACATGCTCCTCTTCCTGCAGTCCAAATTCGAGACTATCCGACTCCGATATCAACTCACCGCCCCATGGCCCACAGAAGATGTCAAGCGCACTCTCGTTGGAAATGCCTCTGGGCAATTCATCTATGTTGCGACTGTGATGCGGTTTCTCGAAGGGTCCTCGGGTCCACCCCACGAACTGCTTGACCAAGTCATGAAGCTACGCACTGGCAGTCAAGACGTTTCCGCCAAACCTTTTGCGGCCTTGGATGCCCTCTATACCCATGTTCTAAACTCCAGCCCGAAACCTCTACTCGCAGCTCGTTGGCTTTCCCTCATTTTCCGTACGAATCTCCTGGAGCATCGGGTATCTCATCATAGGCAGTCAGCATGGTTCATCCAACTTTTCCTCGAGTCCTCCCCCGGCGAAGCATCCTACTTGCTCAGAGGCCTCAGCTCCTTGCTTTTCATACCCCCCACAGACGATCACACCTCACCATGCTGGTTATTTCACAAGTCCTTGACGGACTTTTTGGGAACTTGTTCAAGATGTGCAAGTCTGTATGTGAATGATCACCGTGAGCTGTATTTTAGCCGATATTTGCAAATCTGGAAGGGTACGCCTTTCCTCTTCTTCTTGGACGGTTACAACGTACATCTCACTCACATCCAACATATCACTACAGACAAAGGCCCAGCAACGCCTCTGAGCCCGCTCGACGGAGATCAATTTGTTCGCCGGTTCATGGAACAATTCCTGCCCCTTATGAGATGGAATGCTTTGTTTGCTGGCCTAGAACGGAACTTGGACTGGTACGACGTCGCTTGGTGGGTACGCTGCCAAGACGATTCGATCAAGCGGCCGGACTGCCGGGTTCAAATCCAGCACGTCCTCAACATCAGCTATCTCTTCTCAGCAGTTCATACAAAGGCTCGTAGGAATTTTCTATTTCACGTCATAGCAACTTACCCATTCTATCTCTAGTGCAATTGGTATCAAAAGTGTCGCCCTGTATGCAAGCGCGTCAGAACGGAGATGCTCAAAGAGCTTCGAGAGCTTGGTTGGGAGACTCCAGGCACGCTGCACTTGGTGCGTCATAAATTTCGTCGCTTGAACGAACATGAGACTGGGATCGTGCAACCTTCTACGATACTCCGCGATTAGCATGGGAATATGGACAGCCTCACAGACGACTCGGAATAGGATTCGGAGGCCGTATTTAAAAATGAGTAGGGGTTTATCATCCATATAAAATCGTGTCATGTTCTGTATTTGATGTCGCGATTGTCTAGTCCTTAATTCAAAGGATAGGGAGCGCTGGCTGAAATTACCGATTTGCACCAACAGCCGCAAAAAAATGGCAGCTTCGTGTATATGTACACAGACCGCGTATCGTTGCCTTCCTTCCCACTTCTAGGTCAAATCGAAGCGAGGCTCGTTCAAACAGCAGATTCATTCAAAGTGCACACACAGCTCGCCGCCTCCTCCATTTTTTCGTATTCGCCGTTCTCAAGGTCGTCACATGCTGCCAAAAGGTCGATTTAACGGCAGCGTGCATTGGCATGAAAGACCTTCTAACCCTCGCTCCTTCTTCCAGATTGAACAAGTAGCCCGCAACCCTGGTCTCTCGATCTGACTACTCTCACCACAGTACTCAGTGCCAGTTCCCGGTGATCCCCCAATTCGCACTCCTGCAAGGAACGGGGCTGAGGAGATACTTCTAAACGGTTTAAATTCCCTCGCTTAATGACTAGCTGCTACAAACAGGCGCCCATGAGCTTCCTCACCCTGGGCACGCCATTTGGGCATCCAGAAGGTGTGTGACATGAGGTGTACACGAGGCACTAATGTAGCCATAATTGAAGTGACCACGGACCCTTTTCCTTACCTCTTGCGACGATGTCTGAGCCCAACATCGGGTCGTCGTACTTCCACGGCGCCCAGAATACTACCGTTCATGGAGGCATACGAAACATGAACATTGAGAGGGACATGCATGTCTACAACCATCATCACCACGGCAGATCCCAAAACGGGGTAAAAGGTAAGTAGATTGGACGGTCAGCCTGTTCCATGAGCATTGCCAGTGGGCGATTTGACTAAACTTTCACGGCAGATCTTCAAAGGCAAATCGCTGCTGGGGCAATGCACGACTCCGCCGAACGATGTGATGCGCCCAAATGTCATCCAGAGACCCGAGTCGCGGTGCAGGGCGAACTAGTGGATTGGATTGAACAAGGAGAACAGGAGGAAAATCCTAAGAAGATCGTGTGGGTCACAGGGCCCGCAGGAGGAGGGAAGACGGCCATAATGGGAACGACCGCCGATACCTGCCACAAGAAGGGGCTGCTCGCTTGTGGCTTCTTCTTCTCCTCCTTTGCCCAGTCCGTCAACAGGCGATACAAGAGGTGTTTGATACCGACCCTGGCCTACCAGCTCGTTCAGCATGATGCATTACCCGGGGTCGGCGATCGTATCCTCTCCTGCGTCGAATGCAATCCAGCGATTTTTGATCGTCAACTTGGGGTCCAGCTCGATCAGCTGCTTTTGCGGCCATTGATAGAGGGTCGATCGGGGGAGGGGGTGAACATACCCAAGGTTATCTTCATCGATGGACTCGATGAATGCCAAGCTGAAGACCGCGGCAATATCACTCGTTCTCGTGACGAAGCCACCCTCGCAAACGAAGCTGACCAGACGGAAATTCTTCACACTCTTCTCAAGGCGAGCAAAGATCCCTCTTTCCCGTTCCGCTTCATAATCGCCAGTCGCCCGGAACCCGCTATCCAGTCCTTCTTCACCGACACTGCTCACGACATCACGAAGAAGATCTTCCTTGATAATAAGTACAATCCAGACGCCGACATGCTCCTCTTTGTGGAGGCCAGATTCGACGCCATTCGGCGTCAATGTCACCTCCCCACCTCATGGCCCCCAGAAGATGTCAAACATACCCTCGTGGAGAATGCCTCCGGGCAGTTTGTCTATGTCGCGACCGCGATGCGGTTCCTTGAAGGGTCGTCTGGCCCTCCTCAGAAGCTATTGGATCAAATTATGAATCTGGGCTGTCACGATGTCTCCACCAACCCTTTCGCCCTTCTCGATGCGCTATACACGCATATCTTGAATTCCAGTCCTGAGCCTCTCCTCGCAGCTCGCTGGGTTTCCGCAATTTTCCGGACCCAGATATTGTATAATTGCAGAACTCGCTCGAGTATCCCAGAGCAACCATCGGCACGATTTACCCAGAAGTTTCTCGAGTCTTCTCCAGGCGAAGCATCCTACGTCCTCAGAGGGCTCAGCTCGTTGGTTTCTATCCCTTCCCCCAATGATCACACCTCGCCCTTCACGCTGTTCCACAAGTCCTTGACGGATTTTTTGGAAAATCGGTCAAGATGTACAAGTTCGTACGTGGATAATCCCCGCGAGCTGTGTCATACTCAATATCTGCTCATATGGAGGAGTACGTCGGTCTTCTCGAATCTCCGCCAATATTTTCCTTCTTCTAACTCCATGATCGCAGACAAGGGCCCAGCAACGCAGCTAAGTGAACGCGAAAAGGGTGTCTTTCTTCGCCAGTTCTTCAAATTGTCAGTCCTCCCTGACCCTGAACTCTTCGGAGAGAATTTTGAATTGTATGATGTCGCTTGGTGGGTGCGTTCTCAAGATGAGTTGAGAAGGCACTCGAGCTGCGAGGATTCGAATCACTACGTCAGATGCGTCCGCGAACTCTTCTCCGGAATTCATTCATCGGTGAGCAGAGATACCCTTGATTACATGCCAATGATGCCATTCACCAATTCCATCCCTCAGTGCATCGGGGTGTGTAGCTCTGTTTGCAAGCACATCAGAACGGAGATGCTTGTGGAGCTCCAAGTGCTCGGCTGGGAGACTCCAAGCTGGAAATCGGAAACAAACACCTGGAATTTCTTACGGTCGTCGCCGCGTCTCATAGATGGCGGTGCAAATGATATCTGCCCTCCCATGGCACGATCAACCAGCCCTCCCAAGTATTTCCAACCACCTCGCGGTTTCACAGCCTCGGTGAACAACGGGCAAAGGCTTTTCGAAAACGAACCCCTCAAACCTGATATTTTCGGAGCCTGGCAAACTTCGAAGAGGGAGGCCGACCCCCCTCGCGTTCGCGTTTTAGAGACCTGGGAGAACACTGCACGATGGCATCTTTAAATCCAAAGCAAAGGCCGACAACCTCATGTAGCACCCGCCAACGCCGCTCGATCTCGCCACCAGGCGGGCGGAAGTGACTATGTTGCTCTGCCCTGTCAACATCAAGGATTGAACTGACGACCTCCAACTGCGTCCCTCCCTCCTCCTTCCGGGACACGGTTATTCCGTGG